>FMBT01000754.1:0-16660 GCA_900095095.1 Fragilariopsis cylindrus CCMP1102 | reverse complement strand
CAATTAATAGACGAAAATTACTCTTGCCCCCATCTCATAATCCAATCACGACTATTTTACTTAGTGGGTGTCGTACCAAATTCGTCCGTAAAATAAATCCTTGAAACTTTTATGTACTAGTAAATCTATTGCAAGCAATAGTACTACTAGATCAATATTCCATTTCGGTACCGGCAGAGCGGTAGGCCTACGCAGTATGTATGTGTTGTACAGTAGTAAAGTTCTTCTTTTGTGTAGTACAAGTATTATCTGCCAACTAGCTAGCTAGCTACTAGTATTCATTCGAATTTTCCTCTAACCAATTTTATTCCCATCGACGGTAGGCAAAATCAAGATTCAAGGTCTTGTAGGTCGACAACAACGACAACAACAACGACAACGTGAGAGTGCAGTACATATTGAGAATGACGAAACAACGACGACGAAAAGCATTATTGTCAAGGAATAGCAACAGCGAAGCGTGTCCGAACTGTTCACGGTTACCACTGTCAAGAACCTATCCTACTCCATACCATTTTTCAATAGAGGATATCATGTCACTGGGTCGTAATGCTTGTAGTGATGAGAGTAATATCATCAGCAGCAGCAGCACAACAGCAACAGCGATCTCCTCTTCGTACAACTAGAACGAGATCAACAATAATAAGACGCCAATCGATATTGCGGATGAGAATAATATCAGCAGCTGTTATCGTTGCTCTTACTTTTTCAATTTGTCTATCTGGAACAAGCGCCGACTCGTCAATAATAAAGGAAACAACAACAACAACAACGAAAAGAACAATTTCATTATCGACGTCTTATCGTGATGTTCTTGCAATTAATACTCCGCGAAATGAAGGATTGACATCATTCCTGAGGGAAAAACAACAAAAGATGAGAATAACTGGGGATAATAATAACAACAATAATAGTGATCAAGATCATCGAATATTACAGCCAGCTAGTCTACAGCAATTAAAATTGCACTAGCTGTGGAGATACTGATCGAGACGATGTCCTTTCGAAAGATGAGTACTTAATGTTGTGAATCAACTTGGTCGTCAAAATCAGAACGACGACGACGACGAACAATACGTCGCTGTGTCATCTTTTGATGAATTGCCAACAGCTCTGAAGGATAACTACGATGAGATTGCTAACGACGATTTGGGTGGAATAAATATTTCTGGTTCCAAACCAGGACAACTCCAACTGTAGAACAAGAAGTACAACTCAACAAACTTTGTGAATCTACCCAAGCTATCATTCTGGGTACGTCCACTAATAATAATAACGATAATGGTACTATCGTTATAACGAATGACGATGAGACGACTATAACTGATCCCACTCCCAGTACACCACGTGCTCCTGTGGATTGTAGCACGACTGTTGATCGGGGACAATGCAACGTCGATTTATCGATTTCTGACAGCTATCAAAATGATCTTTTGGACAACTCTGATTACATCAAATTTGTTAATCGTCTCTCTAACAATGAATATTCTGGTAAACAATTCGAACAATTGCCGCAAAATATGCAGGAAAATTACAACAAGTTCGCAACAAAGGACGGTCAGGTTGATATTTCTGGATCTAAACCGGGACAAAGAGTTTCTACTGAACAGGATGCATTCATAGACACTTTTTGTTGTGAAACAGATTGGGCTGTTCAAAATCCTGGTACATACATTGCACTTGAACCATCCGTAGCGCCAAAACCATCAGAATCCGACATGACCACGTCTGCTCCTACATTTGATTTATTTTTCTGTCAAAGATCAATGGCATCGTCAGATCTAGATCGAGATGATGGACTGAACGAGCAGGAGTATCTAGTATTTTTGAATCGTCTTACTGGTAACGAATTCATCGAGATACTTGTGTTCGATGGACTAAATACTTCCTTGAGATTGAATTTCAATAAATTGGCAGAAAGTGACGGGTCAAATTGATATTTACGGCTCGAAGCCAGGACAGACAGCGAAATCTCGCTGAGGAAAGTACTTTGGTCCAAATTTGTCTCGATACGGCCATTGCTTTAAGTCGTGGATCATCTCCGACTATTGCTCCTGTAACATCAATACCGTCCAATACAATAGAAACTCCCACTGTTGAGCCTCAAGGCGATAATCAGACCTTTCCTCCGACCTTTGGTGAATTAACCTGTTACTCCGCAGTAGAGTCATCCGATTCTAACGGTGATAATTATCTAAATGAAACTGAATATGTTGATTTTATAAATCGATTAACTGGAAATGCATTCGAGGGATTGGCATTCGTTGACCTCCCGGCAGCGCTTCTGTTAGCATATGAAGATCTGGAATTAGGAAATGAGACCGGGTATATATATATTTGGATCGAAACCAGCTGACACTACCGACAGTGAACAGGATGATTTTCTACCGCTTGTTTGCCTAGAAGTCGCTACCGCACTAAGTCAGATAGAAGGATGGTCACCGGCTCCGTCGATGTCTCAGCCCTCCTCCCCATCCGTTTCGCCCGGTTCAACTTTTACGCCCGGACAATCGGAAGTCTATAATTCGTTCATTATTTCCAATAGAGGGGGTTTAACAGCAGCAGACCTTGCGGAAGGTACCTCCAGTCGAACTGGACTCGACTTAGCCTACGCAACTTTCGCTCAGAATTCAATCGATGAGGTAGTTCCGAGTGATATCAACAAACCAGAACTTAGAAAACTACAAGTAGAAGAGACTACTAGCTTACGACGTCGAAAGCTTGAAGTCGTGTTTTTGCCAGACAGTGATCTCATATACCTTATATTGGATAGCGATTGTCCTGATAACTTGTCATCCGAAGATACTTGTCAAACGGCATTTGCCAAATTTCAAGTTACTATCACCGACGAGAATCCACAAGAAGTGAGTACTAAGTATGCAGAGTATACACAAGCCCTAATTGCCGACGGTGTATTGGATATTATCTTGAATAGAGTGGACCAGCGCACCATTTTAAAAATAGTAAATGCTAGCTTTCCTGTCATTCCTGATATCGAAATAACGGTTGCTCCCACTAATGCACCAACTGAAGTTCCAGGTAGCGACAGAAATAAGATTGTAGGGCCCGTTGTAGGTGGTATTCTTGGCGTACTTGTTCTTTGCGCGATCATCGGGTATGTGTCCGTTAAAGGATGCCCGTTTCCACTACCATCCTTACGAAAAGGAGGAGGGCGCGTCGGGAATAAAGCAGATGATGATGATGACGACGACGACGAAGGAGGTCTGGGCTTTGGTCAAGACGATGATGACGCTTCCGCCGGTGATAAGGATGAATCATTTGGTAAGTCGTCTGGATTTGGAGTCGACAGATCAGCTTTCGGTAGTAACGACGAAGAAGAACAAGAACAAGGCACTGACGGTGAAAAAAATCGTTTTGGTTTTACTAAGAAAAATAAAAAGAACGACGAAGAGGATAATGACTTTGGTATGGATTCACAATCAAACTCGAATGACAATTCGTTTGGTGCTGGAGAAAATATGTACGCATTTGACGAACCATCAGAAGTTGACAGCGAGGCAGAGGATGAAGATGAAAGATCAGTTGGTGATAACGAAGACATTATCTTTGGAGGTACGGCTTCACCCCCTGCATGGGGTACTCCAGACAATGCCTTTGCCTCTACTTCAACAAATCAAGGATGGGGTGCCAACGGCGGAGAAGACAATTTCTTTGGAGCCCCAGCATTTGAAGAAGAACAAAACGAAGAACAATTTTCTCAATCTGGTTCAGAATCCGAGTCCTACAGCTCGGAGGATGACACCTACGATTCACGCGAAGCTGGTGAGAGCGAGGAACTTTCTGCTGGACAGGGCAATGCGTCTGGATCTTTCGATATGGGGGAAGAAGATGAGCATGAAGAAGATTCTTACTCTGGATCGTCCGCAGACGACGAAATTTCTGACAACAACAGCTACAGCTACGCTGGTAAATCTCTTTCTAAAGACCAAATGAGCGATGATGTGAGAATGAAAAATGATGATATGGATGCTGCCATCGAAAGTGGGGACTGGGATGCGGTTGCCAAGGCTGCCAACACGTTCGATAATAAGAATGACCAAGACTCCAGTGTGGCAGGAGATTCAAAAATTGGGACATTTTCTCAAGACGATATAGAGGGTGACTCCTACAGTGGCTCCTACAGTGAATCAGGTGATGCATCTGCTACCTCTGCTACCACAGCTACCGAAGAACGTGGAAAACGAGAAGAGTATCGTGCTCAGGTCGACGCCTTAGTGCGTCAAGTTCTTCCTGATGAAACTGAAAAGGTAGATGCCATGATGGATCAATTCAAAGGTCGAGAAGCTGAGTTGGTTTCGACCTTACAAACTATGCAAGAACGAAGTGCCAATCAAAGAGCTCGCTCTGCTGTTCACAAGAGCAAGGGCCGTTCGCAAGAGAAAACTGGGGCGTATTCTATTGGTGGTGCCAATGGTGGTGGTGTTCAAGGAGGGGAAGGTTCTACGGCTGGAACTGCTGCTATTGCTGCTGCTAGTCTTCCAATTCCAGCTTCGGGTATGTTTGACGAAGAAAACGATAATAGTTTTGACGTTAGTGGCGGCGCTGGTTTTGGACGCGAAAATGCCTTCGAAGATGATGCAAGTAATGGTGAGGATTATGAAGAGAAGAGTTCATATTCAAATGAAAGTGGTGGGAGCTACTACAGTAACGAAAACGATGATGCAAGTAATGGTGAGGATTACGAAGACGAATACGGTGAAGAGAATAGTGAAGGTAGTAGGAGTTACTACAGTAATCAAGACGATGATGCAAGTAATGGTGAGGATTATGAAGACGGTGATGAGAAAGGTGAAGGTAGTGGTTCACGTAGTATGTACTCAAATGAAAATAGTGGGAGCTATGATTCACGTAGTGGTTCAAAAAGCTTCTATAGTGAAGATGGCAGTCGCTCTGGTTCACGTTCGGATTCGCGCTCGGCTTCTCGTTCGGCATCTCATACGGGCTCACATACGGGCTCACATACGGGCTCACATACGGGCTCACATACGGGATCACATACGGGATCACATACGGGATCACATACGGGCTCATATACGGGGTCACATACGGGATCACATACGGGATCACATACAGGTTCAAGGACGGCATCTCATACCGGATCTCATTCCGGCTCGTATACAGGCTCAAGGAGCGGAAGTGGAAGCGGTAGCAGAAGTTACTATTCTGATGAGGAAAGCTATTACAGTGGGGAAGAAGGCAGTTACTATAGTGAAGAACAGGATTGAATATATATATTATAACATTTACTTCATAATATATATTTACTTCGTATGTATTTTATTAAACATTATTACTGTACACGATTTTGACACGGATTTTCGCGCGGAGATAATTTGGAAAAAAAAAGGGGGCGCGGAAATAATTAATCTGAAAAATTTGTAATTAATCTGAATCATTTTTTCGGGGGTTGGGCATATATCATCCCAATTTTCGGCGAAATAATTATACCATGATCGCGCGCGTTTCAAGTATTTTCCACGATTGAATTTTTCAGACCGGGTGCTCCTGTACATCAAAAAAATTATTACCCCTGCATAGCTTTCTTCAGACTTTTTCAATATTACTGATACTCGATCCCCCGACATAATGTGAGGATCACATTTCACATACCGTACAACTGTAGTATCTTTTATTAGATACAGAGACATATTATTAAAAGCAAAGTAAATCATTGTTGTTTTTCCATCACCATCAAAATGATGAGGATGGGTATATTCACTGGGCGAAAGTCGCCCTTCCTTTCGCAACTGGCAGCCGCGGTACCATCGTCGTCATTGGTCGCTTTTCTTCTCCTCGTAATTTCATCGACGATATCGTCGCCATCGCCACCGTCGCCGTCGCCATCGTCTTCAGAATGCGGTATGTATCTTGCTCCTAGTACTATCCCAGGTGCTGGGATGGGGGTATTTGCCGGACATCACGACATTCAAAAGGGAGAATATTTACTATCAGACGATGGAGACCTCGTAATTCCAGCATATGACATGAACTGGCATGTTGGACACGACAAACGCTATAGTTTTTTATGGGAAGAATATACGTGGAAGGTAAGTCGTTTACGCAGCCACTGCCATAGCCACCAAAAACTCAATGCCATGGGGCTAGAATTAGGTTATGTTTGGTTCGGTTTGATTTGGTTCAGTTCTACGTTACTCTGCTCTATCGTTCATTCTAAAATCATCCTATTATTTTATCTATAATTTTATATTACTACTTATGACACTGGAAGGCGGCTAGCTTTGGCGGTATGAAAGAAGAGGTAGAAAATGTGAAAAAAGTAAAAGCTTGTTCTCCTGGTCTTGGGGCAGTAATCAATTGTATGTTATCATTAGTCAATGTAGTAGACGATTACGGATCACGTCAATGGGTTTATCTGGTTCAGGTATCAACGACACAATAACAACAACAACAACACTTTCATCTCCTGGAATTGGTAGTTATACTCCATATTTTGGACGAAGATGGAAAGCGAAACGTTATATTACCGCTGGTATGGAAATATACGGAAATTATGGTCAAGGTTATTTCACTTCACGACGAGACTATGACAAGATTCCATTGAAAAGCAATTATAAAGAAATCGACAAAATCTTGAAGAAATATCAGTCCATTATCACTAGTAGTAGTAGTAGTAGTAGTACCGGTAACGCTGACGATGCAGTTATAGATGGTGACAGCGACTGGAAGGGAGACTTATTAATATTTTTGCAAAGTCTAATTCGATTTGGGATCTATCTCGGAATATGCATGCTATTCCTCAGACAGACCCGCCAGGAGATTCTTCTGCCGTGGATTGGTTACTAAAACAAAAAGGTGGATCGGGTATGCAACATTACAACTCCAGTATAAGAGATCCAGAATGGCTGCAGGCCAATGGTAGATGCATGGATAATATTAAAGATGGAATTAGTAAGATTCCTGATGCAGGACGAGGAGCATTTGCGCGTCGTGCCTTAACCAAAGGTTCACTTGTGGCACCTGTGCCTCTCATTCATATTCCCGAGAGAAAACTTTTACCATTTATGACAAAAAGAAAATAATAACCAATAAGAAAGACGGCACTGAAAATTTCGAATTGTAGCTGACCATGAAAATCCTATCCATCATCAATTGTTGTTGAATTATTGTTTTGGTCATAAGGAAAGGTGAGATGTGCTGTACTTGTATTAATATTATTATTAGCAGATATAATCTTATGTACCTGCTGTGATGTGTGTCAAAATTGAGTCTGTATCCTCTCACATTATTATTATGCTGTATTAAATCTAACTTAATTTTATTTAGTACCCTTCTTTTATGTCCTTACGGATTATTAACTTCGCATATAAACCATGACTCTAACCCCAACACTAAGGTGGTATGGGCGATAGACGATCAAATGGCACATCCAGAATGGAGGGACAAGCCTGTTGAAGAATGGGGTACTTTGGAAAAAGCAGGTCTTTCTTTTAATTTTGTGGCCCTTCGAGATATCAAGGAAGGTGAAGAAATTACCGTAGATTATGGACGCGAATGGGGTCGAGCATGGGAAGAACATATTCAATCTTTTGAAAATAGAATAAACGAAAACTACGTCCCTGCTTTTGAACTGAACAAAATGGTGGATTTAAATTTACAAACTATAGAGGAAAGGGATTACGAGAATCAAGGTCTACACTTATTCTGTCGAAATCCATATTTAGAATGGTCTGGTGTTGTTCCAAGAGAGACGATACTTCTCAAGTCAACCAATAAGGAAGGAAATGAGACGACGACGAATATAAATCGAACAGAGTATAATGATTGGGACGAACATCAGATTTTCCCCTGTCGTATACGTCAACGATATACTACTAACGATGGTAATACGTTGTATTTTGCAGAAGTCTTTGAGAGACTAGAAATGAAATTGCAACAACATGAAGAAGTCAGTATTACCCAAGATCTTGTTTGGGGTATCCTATTCGATGTCCCCCGCGATGCTTTTTATTTCGAAGACCAGAAATATCATCGACATCATCATCAAATCTGGTCATTCCGGCATGATATGCGAGTTCCAGATGATATATTTCCAGAAGTTTGGAAAAATAGGAGAGTTAGTTAGCTGTAGAACAAACAATAGATATTTCCTGTATATTATAGTGTACAGTACTGTACTGAAGAAGTTAATACTTGAAGCTCAAGCCCATTAGCAAAATGCAGGGTTTTATTCGGGGGAATTAATGCTGTTTTAAAGGGGGCTGAAATGTAACGGGACTGAAGAAAACTCCAAATTGACCTCTTGCCTTGTGATGATCGAAGCAATTCGACAATATGTTGAATGAAGAAATCAATCTAGTAACTTAGCGATCGATGAATGACGATGTGTAACAAACACAAAAAAGTTAATTCTACAATTTTAAAATTCACAACAATTTGTACTTCGACGTACTCAATACCGACTACATCTATATTGTAAACAGAGACTATTTGACTTCTATTTTTCTATTCTCAATTTCTTATTCGTACCATTATTTTGTCAAGTATTGCCGTTATGGCCACATCGTCAAGAGCAATGTCAGTGTTCGTAATCAGTAAAGGAGCCGCTAAGAATGCCGTGATTATGAGAAGAGCGCAGCGACGGTGCATTAGCACATCTATTGATACAGGGAGATATAAAAAACTGTAACGGCAAAAGCAGAACAAGCGATTCTTCTTCTCTCCTGTTGAATAAGCAGCAGCAACATTTTATGTGGAAAGGCAATACAAGTACAAGTACAAGTACAAGTAGTACAACGAGCTCAACGCGTATGGTCGGAATGAATTATCATCGTGATTTCACGCATCGTTTATCGTCGACAACCACAGGCGGCAACAATAGCAACGATAAAGAAGAAGAAAAAGTTAAAGTTAAAGTAGAAAGTAGTAATAATCCACAACCGATGCCGGATAAAGACGCTGAATTACGTCTAGTTGACCTCCAGGCAACGATTAATGAGGCGTACAAACGAGGTGACTTTACTCGTGCACTTACTAGCTCACAAGACCTTCTGAAACAAACACAACAGCATTTCGGGTACAACGTCGATCACCCTGCGACGGCATCAGCTATGAATAATGTTGGTTTGATGCAAAAACTACTGGGTAATTTTACAGAAGCTCGACAACATTACGTGGCAGCTATGCGAATTTATGCTAGCGTATGCGGGAGAGACCATGCCAGCTATGGCTCGACGCTACACAATCTTGGAAATCTTAATAAGACTCAAGTTCATTTTGATACTTCTCTAAAAGCTACCGAACGGCTTTCGCTGGTCGAGGCTGCAATGGATTATTTAGAAGAAGCATACGCGATTAGAATTGCAGAATTGGGTAAGACAGACCGGCGAATAGAAATAATGATGTAACCTCTTTGTGTCTACTTCTGTGTCAGTTAAATAATGAAAGACATATACTTATTGTTTATTCTTCTACCTCATTCGTGATTACTACTTTGTATTATAGGGATAGAACACCCACACACGGTAGCAACACGATCTGCGATCGGTTCCACATTAGCGGCACAGGTTTTATATCAACACAAACTGGTTGAAGTTGAAGTTGACAGTGAGAGATCGGAACAAAAATCTCAACAATACGTGGCTTTAAATCCGCAAGGGGTAACGCAACAACAATGGAGGGCAGCTGACGAACATCTAAGAGAATCCCTCCTAACCGCCATTGAGAATCCAAGAGGGAAACAAATTCAAAATAAAAAGGCCAAGAAGAACGGAAAGAAACAAAAAAAAGACAATAACATGTCTCGTCATTCTGATGGTAACAACTCTTCCATCAAAAAAACTGACATAATGACGCTATCAGCTGCTGCTGCGGCACAAAACTTAGCTGTATTCCTTAAATCTTTTGCCATGACGTTTGACGAAGATTCATCGCAACGCAAGCAACATTTGTATGAAGCCAAAAACTTTTACGACAATGTCCTTATAGTACGATCCCAGCTTTTACCATACGACCATCCTGATTTGTATGCAACTAAGTACAGTCTTGCAGAACTTCTAGAAGTTTTGGCATCGTCTACTAGAGGAAGTGATGACGACGAAAACAACAACAACAACAATAAGGATGAGAAGGATCGTCACCAAGAAGCGGCTAATACGTTAAGACAGGAAATCATTGATACGTATGATCCTCCAGATTTAGGAAAAGAAGGTGGAGGAAAAGATGCGATAGATGTCCAACAGGTAGCAACAGGAGTAATAGTTGAAAAGACTGTAACATCTAAAAAGTCATCTTAGCAATTTTAACTTAATGCATAATTACCGTAATAGCATTCTTGTTAGTTAAGCGAAACCTGACATTTTTTAACTAAGTTGGCGTCAGCCATCACTTCACTTTTAAATAGAACCAATTACCTGCAGTAGTTTACATGCTTGATCATATATATATATATATATATATATATATATAAAATACTGGAAGAAATATACTGGGTAGGTATAATATTTTGTTGGCATCAATGATAAAGAAGATACATTCAGCGGAGAGAAAAGTGGATAAAATAATGACAGATACTATTACTAATTATTTATAAAGACGTCTATTTGAATACAGGACAAGGATTTTGTTTTTTTTGGAAACCATACATAATAATACTTTTTTTTAATGACAATGTTGTGTTGAGCGGAAGTTCATGCTTATACTTTCAAATCGTCCAATCCATTTAGCTGATCCAATCGAAAGCAATCATCCCACTAAAGATCGATGACAATACATGTAGTCGACTAAATTATATGAACCGCCTTCCAGCTTCATCCGTTGGCGCGAGAGTCGGCGCGGGAGTCGGCGCGGGAGTTGGCTCGGGAGTCGGATCAGGTGTACCTTCAGTTGGTGCAATAGTCGGATCAGGTGTAGCATTTCCTTCAGTTGGTGCAATGGTCGGATCAGGTGTAGCACCTCCTTCAGTTGGTGCAATAGTCGGATCAGGTGTTGCACCTTCTTCCGTTGGTGCAATAGTCGGTGCTGTTGTTTCTATTGTTTCAGGCGTGGGTCCAGGTGTTGCACCTTCTTCCGTTGGTGCAATAGTCGGTGCTGTTGTTTCTATTGTTTCAGGCGTTGGTCCAGGTGTTGCACCTTCTTCCGTTGGTGCAGGTGATTCAGGTTCTCCAGTCTCAGTTGGGGCAGGTGATTCAGGTTCTCCAGTCTCAGTTGGGGCAGCAGTTGGATCACTAGTCCTGGTACCGAATTCAGTTGGGATGACACTTTCAGATGGGCCTTGAGTTGTAGTTGGAGAACTTTCACTCGATGGAGCATCACTAATACTTGGCACATCACTAATACTCGGTACATCACTGATACTAGGTACATCACTGATACTTGGTACATCACTGATACTTGGCACATCACTGATACTAGGTACATCACTGATACTTGGAGCGTCACTGATACTAGGTACATCACTGATACTTGGCACATCACTGATACTTGGAGCATCACTGATACTAGGTACATCACTGATACTTGGCACATCACTGATACTTGGAGCGTCACTTATACTTGGAACATTACTGATGCTTGGACTCTGTGAGCGCGATGGTTCATTCGAGGGTGACATTGTGTCTCCCTGTCTCGTAGGAGGTAAGGTAAAAGGTGGTAACGTGAGGGGTTGTCTTGTAGGCTGTGGTGTTGGAGGAGATGTTGGTCTACGGGTCTCTCCTTTTTGCGTAGGCCTATCTGTGGTTGGAGGGAACGTTGGTCGAGAGGTCTCACCTGCAAAAGTAGGTGGTAACGTATTTACCGGGTTAGGCCGTGGTGTTGGAGGGGATGTTGGTCTACGGGTATCTCCTTCTTTTGTAGGCCTTTCTGTGGTTGGAGAGAACGTTGGTCTACGGGTATCTCCTTCTTTTGTAGGCCTTCCTGTGGTTGGAGAGAACGTTGGTCTGCGGGTATCTCCTTCTCCCGTAGGCGATTGCGTGAAAGGTGCAGGTGTGAGAGGGAAAGTTGGTCGACTGGTCTCTCCGAACCTGGTAGGCGATTGCGTAGTAGGCGGAGTATTAGTGGGACTCGGTGGACGTGTAGGATTTGGTGTTGAATTCGGCCCAAGCTCCTTAATGTACCCGCTGGCGTCAACATTGGTGAGTGCACCCTTAAACTTCAGATCAGCGACAACTTGAAAGTACCTTACTTCCATATCAGTGACAGCCGGAGGTCCAAACTCTGTTCCCCAGGTTGGACACGAACATTCTGCTCCATTAACAAACTGAAGTTTTCGAAGGAAGGTGTCACCAAAGGTGGAGAAGAATAACAATTCACCGTCATCGGAACAACCGTTTCCACGACAAGTTCCTTTCACGTCAAATAGATAAACAAATGTTGATTGGTCTGGTTGCTCAGGATCAATCATGAAAAAAATATCCGCAGATGTTGCTGTACGGAACGATGGACTATCACATCTATGATCTTGGATACCATTGTATGCCCAGACAAAATTCTGTTCTAGAATAGATCGCTCAACATCAGTTACAGTCTGGTACGATCCAAAGAACTCAACTGCGATTAAAGAATCAAATGTCTCAATATCAACAGAGCAGGAAACGTCCTGAATCTCTGTGACTTTGAGAACGTTGTCTACTATAACTCCTCCACCATGCCGTTGTGCACGTGGTTTCTGAATAGTTCTAATTCCAGCACCATACGCTATAGCAAATTCTTTTTCTGTTGGACCACGATATTTTGGATTTTTTGACTTGCAGCCACAGGATATGAAGTCATCGCGTCCATCTAATGATCCGCTTTCATCCGATGATCCTCCAGTACCACCTTTTCCTACTTCCCAACTACCCTTTCCTTCGGTAGAACCTTTTCCTACATCCCAACTACCCTTTCCTTCGGTGGAACCTTTTCCTACTTCCCAGCTACCCTTACCTTCGGGAGCACCTTTACCGTCATAATAACTTTTCGAGCCTTTGCTGGATTTCGAGTCCTTGCTGGATTTCGAGTCTTTTTTGCTGGATTTATCGTCTTTATAAGACTTCGACTTCTTATCATCCTTGGCACTTCTTCTAAATTCCAGCAATTTTTTTAAAGGATCATCTTCGTAGGATTCAACGGATCGTCCATCCGATGATATCAACTTCCTGAAGTATTCCGGGTTGGGAGGAGAGAAGAGAGTTATTGTATTGGGGTTACATCCCCTACAAACTGCTTCTACGGTGTAACTCAAACTGTATTGATTCCCACCTCTGCGAATTAGAACATCGTCGTTTAGGTCAGAATTAATAGAAACATCGACGACTCTTCTATACGAATTGTCACATAGATCCTGTGAAAGGTGATTGTACGATACCATGAAAGCTTTTTCAAGTGCATCGTAACTGATCTTTGTTAGGTCACTGTAATCTGTATCGAAACCATCAAAGTCAACTAAGACCTCACTTTGAAAGTATATTAATTTTCCTTTGCATGATCCTGTACTTTCTGGACCTCCTCCATATTGAAAGCCCTTTCCAGGCAATTGAAAGCCCTTTCCAGGCATCGACTCTTGTAAGTCTCTAGATCTCGTGGATAGCACCGGAGATATCACCAGGAAAGCGGATAACGCTGACCTTAAAATTGTCATCATGGTTTAAACACCAAATTGCTAATAGATTATTGTTAGTAGGAACCTCTTTAGCTATTGTCTTTATTTCGTCGGTGTTACTGAATTTATTGTTTACAATTTATACTTCCAACAGCTAGCGCAAACGGAGGTTCTTGCCTTTCTGGAGCTTTTGTGGTCGTGTGCATCGTTGTTTGCTTTGCGTCTTTCGTCTCGGAGTTTGAAATAATAATCAATTTGTGAGCTCAACGCATTTAAGGCATAAATGTCATCAGGAGCGCGGAGCCGTGTAAGAAAACATTTCTTGAGTACACAGTATTCGACGAGCTAACTTCCGCGATGCGATTGTAAATTTACATATATTGTTCTTCCTCATTCATAGATAGTGAGGATAACGGAATTTTTTATTTCAACGTCTGTAGAGGAAGGCGAACAGGTAAACTTTAGAGGCTTCATAAATTGTATTTGAAGATTTTTAAATCATTATTTTGTCTCTATTTTAAACCTTCTGCCGTACTGTACTACTATCTACCTTTAAAAGACTAGAGGAAGTCATCAGTTGACTTGCACCACCACTGTCCCTGTTTCCTGCTGGTTGTAGCTGCACTGTAGACTGCCACATTCCTCTATGTTGCCTCTCATCTCTAGGTGTAGGCAAAATCTAAAGCTAACTGAAAACTCTAAACTGAATTAAAAATTAAGTGGGCAAACCCTGTCTACCTACCTACTATGATACAATGGGGGTCTAGGAATCTAATTGTACAAATTACTGATTAAATGATGTGAACATCATACTTCTATTATTTTTAGATAAAAGCATATGAATCCCACCATGACTGTTATGTTATCTAGTGCAAACTTGTAATAAGAAATAAAAACTGAACCAAACAGCCTAACACCACTTATTATATCAAAAACCTATATATAATTAATAACTGTTGTAACGTGTGCCAAAGACTGGCAACTTAACAGGCATGCCTAAATCTCCTTGTTTAGTTTTCATTATGGGGTATATGTGAGTAGAGTTACAAAATAAATTAAGATTCGACGCATTAGCAACTTGAACCCAGGGCTATCTGAACAATCATGTGTGATGTTGCCATCTCCGCTACATCAGTAGATATTTGATTCTTAACACACACTGAATATTTCAAGTATTTATACAGAAATAATAATCGCGCGCCACACATTTACGCAATACTTAGCGCTAACGCAAATTTTCTGTGGGGCTCTTCCATAATTAATTTTTACCGGCTTGTTACGCTGTAGGTGCGGCCCATATAAAGAACTTTCCGCGTATTTTCACTTGGTACAAAGACACGCGTCGTTGAAAGGGGGGGGGGGGTATACAGTCTCAAGATGGGGCCCTAAGTCCATATTTTGAGGGAATTACACCCCCGAAAAAAATGGACCCCAAAAAGTGGCGCTCGTATGAGCGCCATAGCATGAATCCTGTTAACTCATTGATTTACTATGTGATATAAAAATATATATATATTTATTAATCTAGGTAATTTTTATGTACATATGTATAGCAGAATATTACGTCTTTGAACTTGCCTCAGGTAAGTACTCTATTTAAGTCTAGATAGGCGGGTCGAATGTTGACTTACTTGTCTTTCTAAGACGGTGAGGAGCATCGCGGCAGCTTTTAAATAACAAGTTATATATATATATATATATTTAAGTCTAGATATCACACACACAGCTTGGCTCGTTATTTATTATGAGCCATTTATTGAGTATTGTTCTCCATCTTCGGCACATGGTTACTGGAGAACCTTCACCTGCAAAGGTTTTTAAGAAGTGTGCATCAAATTCTAAAACAGCACCAGCTTCTGTTGTTATTTTGTATAATTGTTTGGTTGACAGAAATTGCACCAGAATCCACCAAACAGTACAATCCACTAATATTATTGTACAACAACCTTCACCTGCAAAGGTTCTTTCAAGCACTGCAACATATTCTAACAAAGGAGTAGTTGTTGTTGTTGTTGTTTATTATCAATATTGTGTGTTGGTTGAAAGGAATAGATAAGAAATCATAATGCATCAGGAGTGGATTGTAGTAGTACAACTTTTTCATGCTGATGTTTAAAAAAGGCGCGCAGAAAATTCCTACGCACTAGCTAGCAGATATTGTTGCTGTTTCATGTCATTTGTTTGTATGAGTTTGATACAAATAGATAGGACCAACATGCAACAGGAATGGACCTACAAGAAGTAGTGATATACCAATGTTACTGGACTACCTTTACCTGCAAAAGTTTACAATAAGTGCACAGTAAATTCTCACCAACACAGTAGTAGTAGTTGTTGTTGTTATTGTTTCATACTGTTTGGCTGACAGGACCAGCAGCAGTTGTCCTTGATACTATTATTGTCTTGTCATGTTGATAATAGGAACAGAATACACAAGTAGTGGATTTACATGCAGTAGTTTACTAGGAGTGCCCATCAAAGTTTTACACACCAGCAGTTCTTGTTGCAGTTTCATAGTATAGTGATTATTTGGTCAACAGCAATAAGTGAAGAAGCATACACCAGGAGTTGATCCACCAGTCCACCAATGATGATATAGTACATATATTATTTTTGTGTAACCTTTACATGTGAAAGTTTACAATGAAGTATTACGAAGTAAGTGTTACAAAGAGGACAACCAAAATCTCCTACAGTTTAGCAGTTGTTGTTGTTTTTTATATAGACAATTGTAGCCGGTTGTTGTGTGCGATCCGGGATCTGAACCTCCCGTATGACCTAGTCTTTGAACATGTAAAATTACTAGCTAGCTAATCCATATATATTGGGGGCGCCAAAACCGCCCCTTAAAAGTAGTAAAAGTGAAATAAAACACTAAATATTCAGTTTATGAAATATCCTGAGATATATCATACCTGAAAGCATTGATCACAGGGAGCTTAATTTTGAATTATGTATACAAAATATCCTAAGCAGCACTCACGGTGAAAGAAACAAAATTCTGGTGACACAATCTTGACGGCTAGACCACCATTATAGGCCTGAGACGTGCACATACCTCCCTCAGTCAAAACAAGGAACTAAGGTGTTAAATTATACATAGTA
>FMBT01000499.1:0-75329 GCA_900095095.1 Fragilariopsis cylindrus CCMP1102 | reverse complement strand
TTTAAATTCATAGTCTATTGTTGTCTTGGTCATACCCATATCTAATTCCTCTTGTCGTACTACAAATAATACATCATTATCCTTTTTGTTTTCGTTTTCATTTTCGTTTTCATTGTCTTTATCATTATTGCCATTGTCATTGTCATTGTCATTATTTAATTTCGTTAATTCACGTACTTCTTTAATTGTAAATGCACCTTGTATATGCCCACGTCGACCAATAATTGATATATTACGTTGAGGTTGTGTAGATGATGATTGTGGTAGATGATGATTGTGTAGATTCAAATTCTGAATCTGGATTTGGATTTTCTGGACGAAGGATATTTAAGGATCGTGTGGTTAGATCAGTAGTATTTAATTGTTGACGTGATTTTGCTAATATACGTCCACAATCTAATGCTACATTCCCATGACCAATAATCACAATATTTTGTTCTTGTTTATTGTTGTTGTTGTGTATTTCATCTGTTTCTGTTTCATTGTCCTTGTCCTTGTCATTCTTATTGTTCCATAAGGCATTCTGAACTTTGGTGGTTATTCATTCCATAATCAGGATGTCCATTATACCAATTCACAAATTGACGTGCACTTACTATACCATCTACTTCAACACTGCACTTGAAGTATCAATAGTGTCAATAGTGGTAGTTGTAGTAGTATTAAGTAGTATCATCATTACTATCCTCATCCTCGATGATATCAATTGGTAAATGAAATTCACGATCTGATTCACAACCATAGGCTAATACAACTATATCATAGATGGAACGCAATTCATGTAAACTTATATCAGCATTATTAGCATTAGCATTAGCTTTTTGAGCAGCAGCAGTACTGTTGCTGTCGTTACTTCTTTTGTTATCATTATCATGATCATTACGATCATCACCACCAACAGTCACATTGCCATAAAATTGAACACTACAATCGATATTATTATTTAAATTAAATAAATCATTAAAATCATTTTGAACATTTTTCACTTCGGGATGATCCGGTGCTACACCATTCCGTACTAATCCATACGGGGTGGGCAATCGTTCGAGTATATCAATAGTACAACTATAATATCTTGGTGTTGTGATTGAATTTTCTGTAGTATTTAATTTTTTCATGGATTGTAATAAATATTTCGCGGTATAACAACCAGATGGACCGGATCCAACGATTGCTATTTTATAATGTTTGTGATTTTCACGTTGATTTTTGTTTGTATCGTCGTCTCCGTCGTCGTTTACACTACTACTGTTTTCATTATCATTGGCAGAAGAAGCAACGGAAGAAAATGATGATGACAACAATGATCCCGATAATGAAGAAGAGAACAGTAGTGACCTATTATTAATTGCCGATAATGATGATGATAATGATGATACGGATGTTGTTGTTTTTGTTGTTTTTTTCGTCAGCAGACGGCGGCGGGTCGAATGCAATGCTGCCATCGATGATGATGATGATGATGATGGTGATGATGATGATGATGATAATAAGTTACTACGATGATTGTTGAACGACGACAACGACGATGATAAACGCGAGGATGATGATAACATTGATGATGTCGTCATCATCATCGAAATAGTACTACTAGTAGGTCGTAATAATGGTGCTAACATTTTTTGTCGACTACCACCACAAACAGCAACAAATGCATGATTCATGATTGAGATACAGTACAGTACAGTACAGTACAGTATGATATACAATACAGTCCTACCGTAGCGTAGCGTAGTAAGCGAGTGTATCTTGTTTTTGTTTTTGTTATCTCTACCTACCGTAGCTATATAGCTGCTATGTCGTGTCTTTTAGTTGCTTCGTTGTGAATTTTGTTGTGTTTTCCGAGAGAGTGAGTCTGGTGATGTCTCAAAAGATTATTTATTTATTTATTTATTTTGATAAGTGATGAGGGGTGGGCGGTAAGTTGAAGTTTTGTGGTGCTGAATGATGTGCGATGCATGATGGTGTATCGCATTTGGGGGAAAGAAAAAGAAAATCAATCGAAATATCGAAATCGAATGACTCACTCACTCAATCATTTAGGTCAACAATAAAAATAGTACATACTAAATACTTGAAGTAACCCCTACCTCGTGCTTCGTTTTTTTTTGCGGAAGGGAATTTTTATCGTGCAACTAAAAATTAAGCGTGTTGTAAAGTACATATGCATACTGTACTTCTACTGAACTTCATTATAGCCTACGTCACGCGATAGTCGATTGTACCGTACTACAGCGCGGCCGAGGAATGATGGTAATGATATCTTTTTTTTTTCCACCATCACAACACAACACAATATAACACGAGCGAACGAACAGAACAGAACAGAACAAAACAGAACAGAACAGAACGCATCATTATGCAACAAAAGAGAAATAAAAAGACATATCGATCGAGACGATATGGTTCGTTCTTGCTTTCTTGGCCTATTTGTATATAGTAGATGATTGATTTATATACATCCTGCTTTTCTCTTTTTTTACATGGTTTTGTTTCTATTATAGTCCGACATGACATCACTCCCCCAAAAACGAATCGAAATGAAATGGATGACTATATATTATGGCAATAATAATTAATAATGATACATTAATTTAATTTGCTAGCTTCAGCAAATGAATGAATGAATAAATAATTTTCAACTATAAAAGCTATTAGTAGCAATGCGAGTTGATTTGGATTTGGATTTGGATTTGGATGTGATTCGGAAATGGAAACGGATTAATAATCGATCTATCATATATCACCACTTATAATTATTGTACAGTGAGAGATAGTTAGTTCCGACGGGTATGATTGATCATTTAATGACCATACTACAGTAGTGCACTAATAATAGAAAACTTACAACAATCGCAAATATCGACCGAGATCGATATATCGATATATCGATATATAGATCGATATCGATTTAATTAAGATGAATGCATCAATGATATGAAATCAAAAAAAAATGTGAGGGGAAAACAACCACCGAAGAATAGTACTGTACACCCGGCGGCATGTATGGAGGTGCGTCCCTTATTTGCTTTATTTTGGTGGGACCCGATGCTAACAGTACTCTACGAATTGTATCGTGTCTATTGATACTATACTATACTCCAACGTACGTAATATCACACTATAGTACTCGTCTACACGAATCGTATCGTGTCTATTGATACTATACTGTACTCCAACGGACACGATCACGCTAAAGTACTCGTCATTCGTCCACGAATCATATCGTATCGTGTCTATTGATACTATATTGTACTCCAACGGACGGACAATCACGCTACAGTACTCGTCACTCGTCACTCGTTCACGAATCGTATCGTATCGTATC
This sequence comes from Fragilariopsis cylindrus CCMP1102, assembly GCA_900095095.1. Lineage (NCBI taxonomy): Eukaryota > Bacillariophyta > Bacillariophyceae > Bacillariales > Bacillariaceae > Fragilariopsis > Fragilariopsis cylindrus. The sequence continues at coordinate 72,001 of FMBT01000499.1, read as the reverse complement.
GCGTATATTGATCCTACTGTACTCCAACGGACGGACGATCACGCTACAGTACTCGTCCACGAATCGTATCGTGTCTGTTGATACTACTCCAACTCCAACGTAATGGACATGGATAAGAAGGATGGACACGACCACGTACTGTACAAGGACACGCTACTGTAAATGAATAAATAACAAGTGATTTACGTTGATTTTACACTGAAATCTAGTTTTGATAAGTAAAAATAAAAGGAAAACAACAACAAAAATAAGTCTCTACAATAATAACATAATTTCTTTTTTCTTCACTTTCAAAACTGATTTGTACAAATACATTTCACCCAAAGAGAAGAATAAGAAGAAAATTGATTATGCGTATCGTAACTGCTTTCTTAACTCTGCTCCTAATCGGAGGAGCACAAGCAAATCATTTTGATAATGTCAAGCCGGATGATGGTATAGTTAGTCTTGTCAGCGCTCCTGTTCTTCCTGAACGACAACTGAGAAGTAAAAGTGATGCATCTACTCCTACACCAACTACTCCTGCACCAACTACCCCTGCACCAACTACCCTGCACCAACTACCCCTGCACCAACTACTCCTGCATCGACTACTCCTACATCGACTACTCGTTCACCTACATATGCACATACGCCTGCACCTACTCAGCCGTATACTCGTAAGCCTACAAGAAAGAATAAAAAAAGCGAGAAAAGTCATGCACCTAGTGAGTCACCTAGTGGTCAACCTAGTGGTCCACCTAGTAGTTCGCCTACTGACGCACCTACCGATGCACCTAGTGGATCACCTACTAATAGTCCTGCACCTAGTTCTGCACCCAGCTCTCTTCCAAGTCTCAGACCAAGTCTTTTACCAAGTGATGTACCTAGCTCTGCTCCTAGTAATGATCCAAGTAGCACACCAAGTTTTGTTCCAAGTTCACAACCAAGCTCAGTGCCTAGTTCTGCACCCAGCTCTGATCCAAGTCTCAAGCCAAGTCTTTCACCAAGTTCTGCACCCAGCTCTACTCCTAGTAATGATCCAAGTAGCACACCAAGTTTTGTCCCAAGTTTTGTCCCAAGTTCACTACCTAGTTCTGAACCTAGCTCTGTTCCCAGTCTCAAGCCAAGTCTCTCACCAAGTGCTGCACCCAGCTCTACTCCTAGTAATGATCCAAGTAGTGCACCAAGTTTTGTTCCAAGTTCACAACCAAGCTCAGTGCCTAGTTCTGCACCCAGCTCTGATCCAAGTCTCAAGCCAAGTCTTTCACCAAGTTCTGCACCCAGCTCTACTCCTAGTAATGATCCAAGTAGCACACCAAGTTTTGTTCCAAGTTTTGTCCCAAGTTCACTACCTAGTTCTGAACCTAGCTCTGTTCCCAGTCTCAAGCCAAGTCTCTCACCAAGTGCTGCACCCAGCTCTACTCCTAGTAATGATCCAAGTAGTGCACCAAGTTTTGTTCCAAGTTCACAACCAAGCTCAGTGCCTAGTTCTGCACCCAGCTCTGATCCAAGTCTCAAGCCAAGTCTTTCACCAAGTTCTGCACCCAGCTCTACTCCTAGTAATGATCCAAGTAGCACACCAAGTTTTGTTCCAAGTTTTGTCCCAAGTTCACTACCTAGTTCTGAACCTAGCTCTGTTCCCAGTCTCAAGCCAAGTCTCTCACCAAGTGCTGCACCCAGCTCTACTCCTAGTAATGATCCAAGTAGCACACCAAGTTTTGTTCCAAGTTCACAACCAAGTTCATTGCCTAGTTCTGCACCCAGCTCTGTCCCAAGTCTCAAGCCCAGTCTCTCACCAAGTGATGTACCTAGCTTTACTCCTAGTACTGATCCGAGTAGCGCACCAAGTTCACAACCAAGCTCAGTGCCTAGTTCTTCACCAAGCTCTGCACCCAGCTCTGTTCCCAGTCTCAAGCCAAGTCTTTCACCAAGTGATGTACCAAGCTCCTCGTCTGTCCCAAGCTCTAAACCAAGTTCACTACCTAGTTCTGCACCCAGTTCTGCACCCAGCTGTGCATTAGTTACGCCACTGTCGGTTGGCTTTGAGGATAGTTTGGAAGGATGGACTATTTCTGGAGCTGAGGGCTCGGTTGAAAGGGTTTGCAAAGGTGATGGTTTTGTGAAGGACCCTGCTGGCGCCCCTGAAGGAAACTGTTACGCTAAGTTAAGTGGAACCCAAAGTATCACTCGTGATTTTCGTCTTTGCGGCTCTGGTTGTGTATCATTTTACTTTGCATGGAATGAAGTAGAAGATGGCAATGTTGCTTATAATGACTTTATGAGGGTATCCTATCTTAATGAGATTGAAGTTTCTACAACCCTTGTTACGTTGAATGTTGCAAGTGGAGACAAGAGTTCTTGGCAAAAGGTAGTACTTGACATTCCCGATGAGGCCGTTGGAAGCGTTCTCAAATTCGAGGGTTTGGTTCAAAATGTACCTGATACTATTCTCAATTCATTCCTTTATCTCGACGACATTGAAATATCCCAAGGTAGTTGCTCGAGTTCAAAACCAAGCTCATTACCTAGTTCTGCACCCACACTCAAGCCAAGTCTCTCACCAAGTGATGTACCCAGTTTTATTCCTAGTACTGATCCAAGTAGCGAACCAAGTACCAAGCCGAGTTCAAAACCAAGTTCACTACCTAGTTCTGCACCCAGCTCAATCCCCAGTCTCAAGCCAAGTCTTTCACCAAGTGATGTACCCAGCTCTACTCCTAGTTCTGATCCGAGTAGCGCACCAAGTACAAAGCCAAGTTTGGAACCAAGTTCAATACCTAGTTCTGCACCAAGTTCCATTCCCAGTCTCAAGCCAAGTCATTCACCAAGTGATGTACCCAGCTCTACTCCTAGTACTGGTCCGAGTAGCGCACCAAGTACCAAGCCGAGTTCAAGACCAAGTTCATTGCCTAGTTCTGCACCCAGCTCTGTTCCCAGTCTTAAGCCAAGTCTTTCACCAAGTAATGCACCTAGCTCTACTCCTAGTACTGATCCGAGTAGCGCACCAAGTTTTGTCCCAAGCTCTGCACCCAGCTGTGCACTAGTTACGCCCCCAACGGTTGGCTTTGAGTTTGAGGACAGTTTGGATAGTTGGTCTATTTCTGGAGCTGAGGGCTCCGTTGACAGGATTTGCGATGCTGGTGCCCCTGAAGGAAACTGTTATGTAGGGTTAAGTGGAACCCAATCCATCACTCGTGATTTTCGTCTTTGTGGCCCTGGTTGCGTATCATTCTACTTTGCATGGAATGAAGAAGACTATTTACCTTATAATGACTTTATGAGGGTATCCTATGTTGATGAGATTGGGGATTCTACAACCCTTCTTACGTTGAATGTTGCTAGTGGAGACCAGCGTTTCTGGCAAAAGATGGCATTTGACATTCCTGATGAGGCCGTTGGAAGCGTTCTTAAATTCGAGGGTTTGGTTCAAAATGTACAGGACAATCGATTCAATTCATACCTTTTTCTCGACGACATTGAAGTATCCCAAGGTAGTTGCCCGAGTTCTGAACCAATTCCACTCTAGTTCTGCACCCAGCAAAACCAATTTACTGTGAAGGTGGTAAAGTAGGTTAAAAACCCAATGATCTCGTATATTACTTCTGTTCAATGTCTTGGATAAATGTGCCATGTAATGAGTTCTGAATGGTTTGTGAGGTTTTTGTGGTAAGAATGTCGTGTCAGGAATACTGTAGAATGACATATATAATGACGCACATCGCTTCCTCATATTAGTAATAAAATATATAACATGTGAAGTTAACTAACGTATAATGGTGGAGAAGGGACGATATACTATAATTCGACATCACGTGTATCATGCCTATCTCGTCGCATCCTATCACCACCCCGGTTTCTCATTATTTTCATTAATTTATCTATAAAATAAGAGATAATAATAATAATAACAAGAACAAGTTAACCAAAAAAAAGTTTATAAATTCTCTTCAAGTATTACATAGCGATAGTATGCCAATTAATTAACACTGCTATTTTACTACGACGGAATACAAGTATACTGTATACCGAGCTGTGGAACTGCATGCGGTAAAGTTTCCTCTCAAAATCACTCATTCTCAATGATTTTGTCGCGTGTAAATTTCTATCGCGCTTATACGTGTGGAGGAACAATATAACGTTATATAACTGAGCATGATTGTGAAATCAAAAAGCAAGCGTATCGTGTGTAAAGAGATAGATGAAATAGATGAAGAAGAAATCGGAAGGCGCAATAAGCTCTCGATATTATAGACTAATGAATATATATTTACAAATAAATATACAACATTGTAGTCCTTTTAATAGTATATATGATTTATTTGTTTTCTTTGTTTTGTATTGTGTTACTTTTGTTCTTTTATTGATAAAATCCATATGGCACTTCGTTATTTTGTATAACTTTAATATTAAATTTATTTGTCTTTTGCTGTTGCTGTTGTTGTTGAGCATCATCATTAATATTAGCATTAGCATTAGCATTAGCATTATTGATATCAGCATTATTGTAATAATAATAGTAATAATATCCAGCTAACCATAATCTACCAGCTTCATTAAATATTATTTCATATCCACGTAATGGTGTTGGATGAATTTCTGTTTCCGAAACAACATATCGTATTCTATTCTTATTCTTATTACTATTGGATTTCGTTGATGTTGATGTTGATGTTGATGTTGCTGGTGATGTTGCGGATGATGATGATGATGCTGTTACACCAACAAATATATCAGTACGGAACATATCTTTATTACGACCTAATGTTTCACCAATTTCTATAACACGTTCCCAATCAATCCATGTTGGTAATTTCGTTACAATTGGTGGTGATAGTGTTGTTGATGGATGATGTTGAGTTGGTATGGTTGAATTTGAGTTTGACTTATTTTTATCTTTTTCTTTCTGTTTCTTTTGTTTCATTGGTGGATTATAGATAAGATTAGTACCATTTCTATATAATAATGCTTGTACACCATCAACACCTGGGAAAAAACAAAACAAAACAAAACATAACGTCGAGGGAGAAAAAGGAATGAAATGCGTGCGTCAGTAAAAAAAGGTTGCCCATTGTCGTCGTCATTATTCTCATGACATCGCCATTACCATTGCCATGTTGTCGTCATACCATACCCTACCACGACACGCCATTGCCATTGTAATTTGTTATTGTTTTTATTCTTAACTTACCTGGTCTCCATACTGTTAACCATGCACGTCCCCATATAGTAAATACTTTAAATTCCATACCACCCTTTAATAATAAGTTTTCGTTGTCATTTTCAGTATCTGCTTCTGCTTCATTATCTATTGAAAATGATAATGATGATGGTTGTGTAAATCGCTCCTCGACAACCACACCAGGTTTTACATTCCGTAATGCATAGGATTCTAACACAGTACTACCACATTTATCTTGTACTTTATTTAAATTTTGTGATATATCATTCGCAATTATTGTTGTTATACTACTACTTGATTTTGACAATTTTGGTGCTGGATTAGTGTTATGTGGTACCATTTTCTTTTTACCATTACCAACATATGTGATATTATTTTGTATATCATTATGAATAATCCAGACACCACCACTACAACTTAAATGGGTTGGTTTTGCGGCATAATCTTGATCGTTTGGTAAATTTCGTTCAATTTTATTTGAAAGAGATGATAGTAGCGATAATGATGATGATGATGACATTGACGATGAAGAGTCGTTGTCATGTTGTGATTCTAATTCTAATTCGAATTCTAATTCATATTTATATTTTAATAAATAAGATGGAATACTATCAATATGTAATATCGAATATTGATTTAGTAAATAACGTTTATAGGCAACCTTATCGACATAAAATGATAATGAACGTGATGTAGAATCTCTTCGTAATGCTAATAAATCAATCCAACTTTCATTTCCTGTTAATTTCAATGATAAATCAAAATCATGAAATAATTCATAATCAAAATCTGTTGTTGTTGTTGCAGAAGTAGAAGTAGAAAAAGCTACTGTTACAGCAGAATTGTGTTGTTGTTCGTCATCGTCATCTTCATCTTCAAAACCAAACTTAGCTAAGTCAATCCCTTCACTACCACTACCACTACCACCACCCACAATAAATGAATCAAATGTATATTTATTTCGTTCATATTTAATTGGAGGATATATAAATTTGAAATTATCTTTTGTTGTTGATGTTGTTGTTGTCTTTCTTCGAATACCAATACCATCATCGCCGTTATTGTTGCTATTGTTATTATTAAATATTATTTGTGTGGATTGAAATGTTGCACCAAGTGCCATTAATATACAACCAACTAGTATTGGAATTAATATTGTTCTAATTGGACTACTACAACTACTACTACTACTACAAGAAGTAGAAGTAGTAGAAGTACTACTATTACTATTAATAGATGACCTTGTTCTTGACTTATTTATTGTTCTTGACTTTGACTTTGCTCGTCCTACTACTAGCAGTCCTTGTCCTCCTTCATAATGCTGCTTATTATCGTGCTCATGCTCGTGATTCTCGTGCTTCTGCTCGTGATCTTGTATTACTAATAATGCCATTGTTATTGATTACTGTATATTGTTTTTTGTTTTATTGTATGTCTTTGTTCTTCTTTTGTGACCTCTTCTATTCTTTGGAAAGTTCTGAGAAAGAGATGGATAACAAATTTCAGCATGTTTGTTTTTGTTTATTTTATTTTATTCTTGATTATTTTATTGATTGCCGTTTGTTGTCTTCGCAATGCAACCATACACCATCGATCAATCATTCGTTGTAAATTTTTAAAATTTTAAAATAAAGAGTCAGTCGGGACGACATCACGCATGATTTTGCGCAGCAAGCGGGACTGCTGAGTGTCATGATTCGATTCTTTCGATTCGATGATTCTTTGTTTTGTCACGATAGTACTCGCGACTGTGGTAAATGTGAATGAGATAAAATATCTTCGTTTGACTGACTGACTGACTCACTTAACTCTAGCCTTGTCTCTATTCATATATCAAGATAAATACAGTCGGATGGGTAATAGTAGTACGTATTAGTAGTAGTAGCTATGTAGTAGTAGTAGTGATAGGCCTGTAAAATAGGTAACTGTGTGTAATTTTGGATTTGCTTTCCCCGAGTTCGTTTGACACACGCTTCGAAGATCTCCTAAACCTCGTCCGAAAAGAAATCTTTGTCTTTTTTGAAAGAAAAATCATGACAGACGCATGCATGCTGAATTATTTACAAAATAATACTGTAGAGTACTGTAGTGCGATCGATCGATGCAATTATTACATGTAGTAGGACAAAATACTGTACAGAGTATTGCGATCGTGGGTCCGCTGCCTTTTACTTATAGTCGAGCTACTGTGTGTATGTCGTGCTGTATGACGACGAGAGTTTTCAAACAAAACAAAAACAAAAAAAGCTAATGTAATTCACTACGATTGACGATAATAAAGATGACAAACTTGCAATGATGATTTAATACAGGAACACCTATCTGATCTACAGTATCTCGTTAACATTTAATTTTAATTTATATAGTTATATCTAGTTTTTGTATTGAATTGAATAGGAGCGGCACCTAATTTTGATTGTCTGTTTTCTTTTGTATTATATTCGTCGCCTCCGCCGCTGCCGTCGCTATCACAACATATATTTTGATTTTTGATACTCGTTTATTTCACATTGCCATGCAATCAATAGAGTCGCATTTATTCAGGCTGTGTGATGGTCGCCTTCTGAAGGGCAACTGAAGTCTGTCCGAGAACACGTCCTTCCAAACTGGAGCCGGTAATGAATGTAACGGCTGTCGCAACCAAGATGGTTCCCTTCATATGTGCCCCTGCACCGATTGAAACTACTCCAGCAACCTGCCAAAAAATGTTTTCTGCCTTTGCACCACCTTCGAGAATCACCTTGGTAGCACCGGATTGCAATAAGCTTCCCGTTGTCTGAATGATAAACACATCATCAGCTGTACCTTGGAAGATGACTTCGGTACTAGGTTCGATGTTAACATTTACGCCAAAAGTATAGACACCGGGTCCTAATACCTTACCGCCGATATTACCGCCGTAAAGATTTTTGTAAGCGGCGCTGGTGGTTGTACGTCCGGCAGCAGCGGTATACGCAGTCTGCATGTCAAGGATCGCGGTGCGCAAGTATAATGGAGTGGAACCTTCATAATCCGACGCATAGGCTTTTCCCGTGATCTGAACTTCCTTCGAAAATTCCTTATCAGTATCCCTTTCAAAGACAAATCCAGTCATGGCAGCTCCTGTGATGGGTGAGACACCAATGTTACCGGTAATTTTCGAGCTGGGCACGTTGGTGATACCGGCCTTTGTAAGGATGACAAAGTCGCCGGCAGTTCGAAGGTCGATTGCTTCGGGCTTGGAGAAGTTAGGAAGTACGTAAGTAGAGTAAGCTCCAGTTCCTGTTGTGAGAACGTCTTCAAGACGACGACCACTGAGAAAATTAACACGGTGTTTTAATTCACGATGGATTGAACTGGAATCAAATAATGATGGCGTATCATTATTATCAATGCCATTACCTTCTGATAGATTACGACGTCGATCATCATTGGTACATTCTTCATTCGGAACGAAGATCATACCACCCATAACAATATGATCATCATTCCATGATGCACTACCGGTTGTAACAGGTTCGATACTGCTCATATCAGTATCAGTATCAGAATCGATAATTAAACGCGCATCAGATCCTCGTTCATTTGCTAACCACATACTAGCGACATCTTCAGCTGAAACACAATGAGCAACTACTAGATTCGTAGTAGTTCCATCATTCATCACAGTACTTCCTCCGGTTGTTTGGAATGTCGATCCTTGTGCCTTGACAGTAACGACGTCAGCACCATCGGATCCGTTCTTGACTTTCATTAATCCTGTTTGCGTATCAACAACAGTATCCTTACTGTTTTTAACTGCAATAACAGTACCAGTAATAGTTCCAATAAATAACAAGACACAAAGAGCAGCCAGACCATATAATTGCTTCTTGATGGATTGATTATCTTCCTTCAAACTTTGAAACTGTGTACCCAACATTACAGATTCTTCTCTTGATAAGTGTCCCTTCCCTTCCACATCCATGTTCTTTGCAATACGTTCTGCATCTGTTAAGAATCCCTTTTCGGCTTGATCCCATTTAATACTTGCCTCAGACATTTCTGGTTTGAGACCTTTTGCAGTTGTCGAAGCCATGATGAGTTGAATCGAATGAGTAAGAGAGTTAATAGTTTGTTTTGGAAGTGGTTCCTATTTACTTTATGTGGTTGTAATCGAGGTTTTTGTACTGTCGTGTAAATAAACAAATCACTTTTTGCACTTCGAAAATTTGTTGAGCTGTTTTTGTTGTAATACTGTAATTGCCATACTGTACAAGCAGTTTGCTTATACTGTACAAGCAGTTCGTTCAAATTGTACAGGCAGTCTGTTCCGATGACTCAACTTAATTATCCGCTCAATAGATACCCCGATGTCGACGTTTGATGTCGACGTGAAACGCCGTGCGAGTTTTTTGTTCGCATCGCCGTCATTTTTGGTTTTTAGTAATTAATCTGAATATAAGACTACCAAACACGACCACCACGACTACATCGACGTCGATTCACTTCACTTAACTCGATATTTACTACTGCCCCTGAGAACAACGTCCGTACGCACTTCGTATGTAGAAAGGCAATAAGATCGCAAATCCAAAAATAAATAGAAGGTTAATAATTGAAAAAGGATTAAAGAGCGCAAAAGGAAAGTACATTAGACAATACAACCAATAAATGTCATCATGTCATGTATTAACGTACTATTATAATATATATTACGAGGTCCTAAATATAATAACACGAACGTGTAGTCTTTACCTTATGCAAGCTTCAATCTAAAAAAGTAGCAATACGACTACCAAATAGATAAATACCTTTTTCATTTTATCTCAATACTTGAAGTAAAAAAGCATAGTAAATATTTTGATTTAACAAACAATGACTTTAAAGTCCCAACATACTGTAATAATGAAGGATGTATAGATTGCCGTACAGAAAGAGAACATTAATACGACAAAACAAAACACAAAATATTACTATGAGCACAAAAGCATTTATTTATTTATATTATTATTTACTAGCAAAAAAAAGGTATTTAAGTCTTATTTTTTGATAGCGGATAATAAATGTTAATTATTATTTGATTTTACACTACTACCATCACAAAACGGTATTTGAAAGTGAACTTGGCAAGCGCCATGCATGGTTCAACCATCGCGTTCTATGTATTATGTAATTTTTGTTGATGGCCTGGTTAATAATAATAGTTATTCGTATTATTGATAAGCCAATTGTATTACATTAACTAACAACAACCAAGAAGTAAGAGAAGGTTCAACAAAGAAACAAACGCCATGAATCGCTATTATTAATTTTAACAAAAAAACAAATTTAATGCAGTTCTACTTAGTGCAACGGCACGCTTTAAAAAAGTATAGAACTCGAAATACAGTACCTTACTTTATACATTCAAGCTACTTAGTACTCTACTAAAAATATCAACTACAACTAGTAGTACGAAACAACGACTACAGTAATACAACACGTATTTTCGTGATTTTTACGAATAAATCAAATCGAAAGAAACCACACACACATTATCTCTCTCTCTCTCTCTTTCTCTTTTTTTCTCTCAACTGTCACAACCACACAACTACTCTACTTTACTTTCTACTACTACTATCATGACGACGACGACGACGACGAGAATGGTAACCACTGCTACTACGCGAAGAAGTATGCAAACGAAAAGTAGAAGCAGTAGGAACAGTAACGGTGTTCTATTATTCGCTACAATGTTGATACTAGCAATATTTTCATTTTCCGCTAATACGAATACATTATTTGTTTCCGCTAATACTGAGCTTAAAGCTGCTGGTGAGTGTACTTACAAAAAGGTTTATCATCTAGTAAAGGAGAGTAAAAAGAAGAAGAAAGATATAGATATGTGTACATGGTTAGCAGAGGTTCCCCTGGCAAGAAGAGTAAATATGTGTAATAAGAAAGTAGTACGAAAAAAAAATGGTAAAAGAAAAAAGATGTACAAAAAAATTAAAGTAGTACAAAAAAAAAATGGTAAAAGAAAAGAGATGAGTTATTGGAAAGCATGTCGATGTACTTGTATGTCTGCTTATAGAGCTGAAGCTAATGAAAGTAACGTCCCAACTTCTGCACCATCCGAGTCACCTAATGACGGATTTACAGATGGTAATACTGATCCTGGTGTATGTCCAAAAAAATATATAGAAACTCCTACGCCTCCTACGCCAACAGAGAATCCTGAACCGGATACATTATATGCATCCTCTGAATGTTCATCAAAATATGAAGATAATCTTACCTGTAATTATGACTATACGTGGGATGGTTGTACAGAGAAGACCTCACAATGTAGACCAGTTGTATCATGTACATGTAATGAATCAGATGGTCTATGGACATGTACTACAGAAACAAGAGAATTATGTGCTACACCAAGTCCAACACAAGCACCACGAACACCAAGACCAACACAAGTACCAATCGAACGCAAAAACAAGTCATTATTACGTACACTACGTGAACACACAGTAGTACGTAATGAAAATAAGAATCATTATGATACTACTGGTGAAGAAGAAGAACATTTACGTCGTGATTTAATAGAAGAATCAGCATATGATAAAAATGGTAAATCATGTCCCTCTCCATCACCAGCCTAAGACATTGAGATCTAACATAATAACAACAGAAGAAGAAAAGAAAACAATCGATTCCTAATTTTTTGTATCACTATTCATTCATAATTATTTTGTATCTACTAACTTACTACCGTATATTATTTAATTTATAATCTATATAATTAATTCTTTCAGTATTAGAAAAAACACTACTACTTTCATAACTAACTACCTTAACCTTAAAACGACTTTTTTATATTATGTAGGCAGCTGTTCGTTTGTTTGTTCATTCATCTAGCTATCTAGTCTAACTATAGGACTACTAGCACATACTGTATTGGTCGCTGTCAACGATGCTTGTCAATGGAGATGGAGAATCGTGTTTATGTTTATCAGGCATTGGAATACAATAAGCCTTCGCTGTCTTGTCTCCTCCCAAATCATTCATGGAAACAGTAATGCTACAACTAGAGTACTGTATATATCTCAGCACAGCATTACACACACATTGAAATTCATACTGTACCATTCCGGACTTATATGAACAACTCAAATCGCCAGCTAGAGAATTCTGGCTCTCATTGTTACAGATGGAGGTGCCATGCCATCCATTTCAAAGGATCACTTGGTTTTTTGTGCTAGCAGATGATGATAATGCAAATATACTCGTCACATGCTTTGGTCAACTGTCAGGTCACGACCCACTATCATTCAGGTCAGAAATATGTATGTGCGTTCCTAGATGCAGTGAAGTTTGTAACAATACTTATTGTCATGCAGTGAGAAAGTCAGAGGAAAATTTTCAGTTTTACACTGACAGCTTAAGCATGATGAAGAAGCTAAAAGCAATTGACAAATATCCGGACTGCATCACTCAGCATGGTACTTGACTTGGAATGTTCTCTCAGCCCTGCACAGAGCATGCCCTGGAATGACTGGGTAAAGAGCCATCAAGATGACAAAGTATATTCTGACAAAACAGAAATGCATGCCCATGCATATCTCAAGTCAGAGGTGGACAAATTGGCTACAGTTGAACTAAAGACATTACAGGAAAAAGCGAGAGTGCCAATGGATCCCCATACTGCAATACAGTTTCACCTGATGGGAAGGACAATCACTGGTGATTACAAACAATCCATACGGGAGATACTCTCACTGCCATCCCTTAGATAGTATTACTACAACAAATTTTCCTGGACAGACACCATATTCGATACAGTAGACTGGGACATATTCCGCCCAGTATACAAAAGGTATGTAGCCAAAAATGGCATACAGTGGATGCACAAGTTCTGCACTGGGAAATTACCAACAGGTGAAAGAGTTCACAAAAGAGATCTATTTCATGACAGGTGTTGTGCCTCCTGCTGGCACACAGTATCTAGAGGATGATGATCACATCTTCAGCTATATCAAAGGAAGGCTCACAAGAGGAGTATTATCAAACGGATAGACATACTACACGATACAGTCAGTCCAAGGCTAGTGGAGTCAGCAGCAGCAGCAGCAACAGCAGGAGCCAAGCAGGAGATTTTTTCTTTTTGCTTTTTTCATGTGCACTAGTGGAAGCTCAGAAATTATCCTTCCTTAGTAATGAATGTATTTATTGTTGCTTTCGAATAACATGCAGTAGGAGGATTACACTGACTGTTACCTGCTCTAGGTAATAATATAAAGGAGAATGAACCATAATATATATAGAGTTTCTTGTTGAAAGGGACATCAGAGGACAATTATTATAAGCAAGTGTGAGCTAAGTGAGTTGAGTGTGACTACTACCAACCTAGTCCCTTGGCTGGTAGATGGCACTCATAAAGGGTGGGGCACGGGGAGGAGGTGATGGTGGTGGTGGTGGGTAAGGAAGGACAGTTTAGACTGGGAGGTGGACCAGACATAGGAGGATTAGGGATTCTTTATCACTTTTTCTTATGCTTCATGGTTGGACAATCAATGCTGACTGCTATAAATTAGAAAAGATCTGAAGAAACCATTACACTGCTGATTGTTCTGCTGATGTGGTTGTGAGTACTTAATATTTTAAATTTATGACATACACTGTAGTCTGTAGTTTGATATACCGAAGTATTATTGTCTCTTATTGTTGCATTGCTGGTGTTGATTTATTTTTGTTTTCTTGTTCTTGGACTTATATTAGGGGGGGGGGGGGGGATTCCTTTTACTGTTGCCAATGTGTTTTTTCACACACTCAATTTGCATAATGTGCTGCTGCTGCTGCTGTTGCTGTTAAGTTGTTGTAGAACAAGTTCCCAAATTAATGCAATATGATAAGCACTACTAACTACTGAGTGATATACTTCTACTATGTTCTAATAATGGGCAGCATACACCATCTCTCTCTCTCTCTCTCTCTCTCTCTCTCACACACACACACACACACACACACACACACACAATAGTCATAATGTGCTTTTGTTGGTGCTGCTGTTGTTGTTTTTGTTCAGAAGAACAGAAACAGTTATAATGGGTCATCACACGTAAATACTATATACACAAGGTATGTCTACTACACAACATGTCATGTACACAGGAAAATGGTAGATCTTGTATGATGCACATTATCATGGAATCTGTACTGCTTGGCAACACAACAAAAATCCAACATGCTTTTTCTCTCTGTTATTGTTCCTTGCTACATAAACCTACTTTTGCTATTGTGGTATTTTTGGAGCACTATAAGTAAAGGGAAGACACTGTGTTATGGCAGCAATCACCATGATAAATAAGAAGAAGAAGTTATTGCTGTTATACATGGTCATGGTGAGACTACAATATACTTCAGGTAGGATTGAAACGCCAGTGTGTCTGAGGTAGCTTATTAGTGGGTGCACAAAGATCCTACATGATGCCTAACTCCAATACAAGGAATGGCATGATTATTTCCATTACTTTAGTAGTAATAACTATTAAAATACTAAGTAGTCGCGCAACCAGCGCGATTACTCGATCCAAGTCTAGTCCCAATTTCAGTCCCACAACCACCAAGTCTGGGCCTGATAAGTCTGGGCCTCATTCGGGGCACAAGCGCAATATATATACTAACATATATGCCAAGTCTGGGCCTACATTAGCACAAGTACTTAGAGAACTAGGACTAGAGCGAATGAAGTGAATGACCCGAATGACCCGAATGACCGCATAGGCTATATATATATCAGACATTACGAATACCAGTACTACAGCCCAAATGACTGCATAGGCAATATATATACAATATGTCACGAATACCAGGATTACAGCGCCGTACACACTACAACAACTACATCACATCTTTCCTATCAAAGGGAGGAGATTGCAAATGGAATATGAAGCACTCATAATTTCTTATCACAACCTTAATATCAAATAATAGAGAATCTAGTTATTACACGTATTAGCACTTTATCATTTATCAGTGATAAGAAATATAGTTAACCAGTTGATTTGATAGCGACGACATTTCGCCCAACCAAATCAATCAAAGATAACTTATATACGATACGACGATCCGCTCCTAGCGAATCAATACAGTATCAAGTACAATATCCGTACTAACATCCACCATGACAGTCTCTACTATTGTTGAAATTAAAGCAGGATTCGTGCATAAGGCATCGGATTTCAAAGCAGATAAGCAATATCCATCAAAAACCGAACTGCAAGAAACATTCCGAAAATTAGAAGAGAACGCGATGACAGTTCCATGTTTTGAAAACGAATGCGATGAGTTCGGGTTTGCTGTCCTACTATGCAAAGAATCAGAGTGGAAGACGTATCAGGCTGAGAAGCTAACTGAAATCAACAGACAAGCAGCACTGCTAGCAGGACATCCCAACTACATCGAAGTAGTAACAACGGACGCAGCCATTCCCGCAGTCCCCACATTTGCCAATCCAGGAAGGTTCACTTTAGTGGATACATGGACAGATAAGGAACGTGGTGTAGCGAAACTCTTGCATGAACAAAATGCTGAGGCCTTCTTGCTAGCTTCGAACATAGACAGAGCATTAGTCATGTTGATCAAGGAGATCTTCAACGAATCTATCTGGGCTGATTTAAATAAGGGAACCACAATCGGCAGTAGTTCCCTTCGCAATCGGCATACCATCCGCGTCATTCGCACTCACCTTGAGAACAAGTTTAACAAGCATCGACCGGTAGACATCCAATCCATCATGGATAAGTTCACCTTGGAGGTCGATACAGCAGAACCATTGGAGAAATACTTCGAACGCCAACAGCAATGCCAGCACCTACTAAACGACACTAGCGAACCAATCCGCGATGCCAGCATGAAAAGGACAACCATTGGACATTTCTTCAAGATTCCTCATCTCGTACGCTGGGTACGTGAATACGAAAGCGACGTGGACCCTGCCGGGACTGGCTCTTGGGAAGACTACGATCGTACTTTATGAGAAGCAAATGGATCATATGGATGACCAAGCAACCTCTCTCAGCCGGAATAGCCAATATCGCAGAAGTGGATGAGGAACTTGAAGGAATCAAGTATGATATCGCAAACATGGCTAAAAAAAATCGGGAACTAGAAGAAGCACTAGTGGCAATGGCAACTTTTATGAAAACAGCTACGCCAGCTCCAGCACAGCACCCGCGCCTCCACCTGAACAAACACTCGAGCAGCAATTTGCTGCGTTCGTCGCATCGAAATCCCAACAACGTCCGACACCAGCACCCGAATTGACTGCCATTGAAAAAGCAGTAGCAAAAGCACTCGGGAACCTTGGTGGCGGGGGCGGCGGTGGTGGCGGTGGTGGTGGCGGCGGCACTAGGAAGAAACGCGAACCAAGCAAGCGTTGCACTTTCTACTGCGATTCACACGGATGCAACTTTACCCATGATAGCGCCAAGTGTGAGACAAAGAAGACAGGTCACAGTGATACCGCAACCTATTCCAATCCTAACCTCGGCAGTACCCGCAACAAGGACATCTACACTGGCCCCGGCTGCCTTCCATGCAATATCCAACAAGACTGAAATGGTTGGAGGAACGTTGATAAAATGTCTTCACTAAATAAAAATAAAGTAACTTTTAAAACAAATTTATGTGACTACAAATCTCCTTCCTCGTGCAACACCATCATTAACAGCAATCGCGTCCTACAGCGCATCAAGTCCAGAACAGCACCGTCCAACACTACTCCGAACCAATTTGCACTCCTAGCAACCGACGACGACGACAGCACCAACATCTGTGTCGATTCAGGAGCAACGACCACAATTGTACCATTGAACTTCCCCCTTGACCAGAGACAGCTACAGCAAATGGCATTCGTGTCCGATCT
Source organism: Fragilariopsis cylindrus CCMP1102 (assembly GCA_900095095.1). Lineage (NCBI taxonomy): Eukaryota > Bacillariophyta > Bacillariophyceae > Bacillariales > Bacillariaceae > Fragilariopsis > Fragilariopsis cylindrus. Next base: position 54,977 of record FMBT01000499.1, on the reverse strand, counting down.
TGCACTGGAGGAATAATGGTAGGAAAATCAAAAGGCAATCTCAATCTTAATCTACCAGTGCGGGCCCGTCAAGCAAACAAGATGAAAGTGAATACCCCACTACTGTCCGTCGGGCAGGCGGCCGATGAGGGTTGTGTTACCGTATTTACGAAAGAAAAAGTCATCATCTGTGATGAAAACAACATCGAAATCAAATTAACATCGCCTCCACTAGTAATGGGTACAAGAGGTCGAAGTGGATTATGGCATGTCTCCCAGAACACCAAGCACAAGAATCCAATTCTGCATTCTGCGAATTCTGCATATACACAAGACACCACTCAGATTTAGCAATGTATCTCCATGCATGCGCAGGCTATCCCGTGGTTGAAACATGGTGCCAAGCTATCGCCCGAGGCAACTACCGATCATGGCCACATCTTTCAGCAGCAACGGGACCTAAGTTTATACGAAAACACCTACCAAAAAGTATTGCAACAACAATGGGGCATATGAAAGCTATCCGATCTGGAACTCGATCTACCAGAAGCAAACCCTCAACACCGCCACCTGTTGTGGAAACCGTTACTGACGGAGATGACAACAACCCTGACCTGGAGCCTCCACGTCCGCATCTAGAAACTGCACAGAACCACCAGGTAGCTTGTGGTGTTGTCGAAGTACACCAGTCTGAGGTCAAGGGCCTGTTAGCTCTGATCTCCCCGGTCGATTCCCATTTACGTCCAACAAAGGTAACAATTATATTTTTGTAATGTATGATTTCGATACGAACTCCATCATAGGGAAACCAATCAAATCTAGAGAGGCGGAACAGCTGGTAATTGGCTATCAGCAGTGTTTTGATGAACTACGGGAAGGCAATATCACTCCAATATTACACCGACTTGACAACGAGGTTAACACCCTGCTATTTGCGGCAATCACAGCGAACAAATGTAAATACCAAATTGCAACGGCTCACGACCATCGCCAGCTCCTAGCTGAAAGAGCCATCCAAACTTACAAATATCACCTCATTTCGGTATTGAATGGGACCGACAAAGATTTTCCAGCCTACTTATGGTGCAGCTTGCTGGAGCAAGTTAACATCCAGATTAATCTTCTTCGGAAATCCCGCATCCACCCCAAGCGATCAGCGTATGCAGAGTTGCACGGTCATTTCGATTTCAATACCACCCCCTTGGAATCCTTGGCACTCAAGCTGTTATCTTTGAGGCAGTTAGCCAGCGGCCGTCATCATTCGCTGATCACGGAAAAGAAGGCTGGTATATTGGACCATGTATGCACAAGTACCGGAATTACAAGGTGTACGTGAATGCAACGCGAGCAGAGCGTGAAAGTAACCGTGTCGATTTTTTCCCTACTAAATGCAGAATCCCGTTATCAACAGATGCAACCAGGCTCACGGCAGCACTAACAAATCTGAATCTCGAATTGACCCCTCAACCAGCAACACCGTCGTCCAACATGACCAACCATGGTACACCTCTATTCAAAGCAGTTCAAGCACTACGAAGCCTAATCAAGCCAGCAATCACTTCAGCGGTAGACAAAATTGCATCCATTCTCTCACCATCTACCGAACCCGCCGTTCCACCTATCACTGGGTTGACTAAATCGAAAACTACTCGAACAGCGGCTGGCCGACCTCCAAGGGTGTCAGAGGTACGAGGGAGATACGACGTAGGAACATCATTGACCAAACACTGGGATGGAATACCATACACCGGAAAAATTACCAGTAACAGTGGCCGGTACTACAAAGTGAAGTATGATGACGAAGACGAAGAGGAGCTCAGTCACCGGGAAGTTACCAAGCATATCCAGCAAGCAAATTGTGTCACATACACCGATGGATGGACCAATGCTTACAAAGGTTTAATCCAAGAAGAAGACTACCGCTTTCACCAAGCTTTCAACGCCGTACGGGACTTCGAGGATAAAGCATTTTCCATCACTCACCCAACGACTGGTAAATCTCTTGAATATCGTGATTTACGTAAAGACCCTCAATTTCAACCAGCGTGGGACTTGTCCGGAGCAAATGAATTTGGTAGACTAGCGCAGGGTATTGGCAAAAATCCAGATGGTTCGCAACGCGTTAAAGGCACCAACACCATCCATTTTATCCACCGAAGTAAAATACCACCAGGCAGAATTGCAACGTATGCACGTTTTGTTTGCACGTTCAGACCAGAGAAAGCGGAGCAGAACCGTACTCGTCTCACTGTTGGTGGTAACCTCATCACTGACTATACAGGCGAGACCAGTACCGACACCGCAGGGCTGGAATTAATCAAATTACATTGGCTGTCAGTATTATCAACGAAAAACGCAAAATACATGACTATGGACATTGGCAATTTTTACCTCAACACTCCATTGGATAGGTTTGAATACATGCGCATCAACATCTCTGATGTACCGCAGGAGGTGATTAATGAATATAAATTATATGAAAACAACTTGGTCACCAATGGGTGTGTCTTTGTCGAAATCCGACGGGCCTTATTTGGGTTAAAACAATCAGGTGCTCTTGCCAACAAACAGCTCTCCAAAGTATTAGGCAAAGAGGGGTACTACCATTCAAAGCACACGTCAGGGCTATGGCTGCACAAAACAAGAGACATCTCCTTCACATTGGTCGTCGATGACTTTGGTGTAAAGTACACCAACAAGGACGACGTCCTCCACTTAAAATCCATTATCGAAAGAGCTTATCCAACCACAGTAGACTGGACAGGGAACAGATTTATTGGCGTCAACCTCGATTGGAATTATAAAGCGCGAACATTGAAAGCCTCTATGCCTGGATATGTAAAAAAGGCACTTCTACAATTTCAACATGAAGACACTAAGAAACAGTATGGCCCCTCCCATTATGTTGCACCAACGTATGGAGCCAAGCAGCAAATGACACGGATTGACACGTCACAGCCAATGACTCCGCAGGAAATCAAACGACTACAACAAGTATGTGGTAAATTCTTGTATTATGCTCGGACGATCGACGACACAATGATGCACTCCCTTAATGTGTTAGCCACACGAGTTTCGAATGGAACACTCAAAACCAAAGGTGACATGCAGCACTTCCTACAATACTGCAAAACTAACCCCAATGCTGTCAAGCTGTACCGAGCTTGTGACATGATCCTCTCTATCCACAGTGATGCAGCGTACCTTGTCGAACCAGAGGCCAGGAGCCGAGCAGGGGTTTCTTCTACTTAGGTAACACTGATGGAAAATTAATTAATGGTTCGATCTTAATCATCGCAAAGGTAATCAAAAATGTGGTATCATCAGCTTCTGAGGCCGAAATAGCAGCCCTTTTTATCAACGCACGAGCAGCACTCCCACTGAGAATCGCGTTGGAAGAATTGGGCCACATGCAACCTGCAACAAAGTTAATAACGGATAATAGCACAGCGGATGGTATCCTAAATGGCACCATCAAACAAAATCGAAGCAAAGGCATTGACATGCGCTACTATTGGCTACGAGACCGAGTGGAACAGGGTCAATTCTCCGTCCAATGGGAACCAGGAAAATTCAATCTTGCAGATTATTTTACAAAGCACCACCCGCCCACCCATCACCGTGCTCTACGCCCAGTGTATTTATTTGATCCAAATTGCATACTAGACTTGCAAGGGTGTATTAAAATACTAAGTAGTCGCGCAACCAGCGCGATTACTCGATCCAAGTCTAGTCCCAATTTCAGTCCCACAACCACCAAGTCTGGGCCTGATAAGTCTGGGCCTCATTCGGGGCACAAGCGCAATATATATACTAACATATATGCCAAGTCTGGGCCTACATTAGCACAAGTACTTAGAGAACTAGGACTAGAGCGAATGAAGTGAATGACCCGAATGACCCGAATGACCGCATAGGCTATATATATATCAGACATTACGAATACCAGTACTACAGCCCAAATGACTGCATAGGCAATATATATACAATATGTCACGAATACCAGGATTACAGCGCCGTACACACTACAACAACTACATCACATCTTTCCTATCAAAGGGAGGAGATTGCAAATGGAATATGAAGCACTCATAATTTCTTATCACAACCTTAATATCAAATAATAGAGAATCTAGTTATTACACGTATTAGCACTTTATCATTTATCAATAACAACAACAGAACTCATGTAATGGTGGTAGCTAGTGCTCAGTAATAATACAGTCTACAGGTAAATAAATGAAAGCGAAAGGTAGTCCAGTGGATTTCTTCAAACATTATATGTCCTGTCCTATTCATTAAATTTTAGTCATGAATTGTTTTTGTATGATGTGCAGGTAAAGAATATTTTTCTCTTCTACTTGTTCAATATAGGGAGAATACTGGGAGCATTTAGAATTTCAAGCTGCAATATTATAGTAAAGATACACCACTACGTTAATGTTATATCATCAGGAGGAAGAAGGACTAGTAGGAGCATGATGTGCAAGTTTCATCTCTAAGAAAGCATAAATGCACAGCTGATTGACAAATTTTCTCCCAAGTCTTTATTCCAGTGTGTGTGTGTGTGTGTGGTGTGTTTTATAAATAAATCATACTGCTATGTGTGCTTGTTTACCATGATGTGTGTATAAGGTTATGACAAAGGTAGGACCTAGATTATATTAGATAATTGCATACAACTTCTGGTGTACTTCACATGATGTTATTGATTTTTCTTGTCTCTCAACTTTGTTCTCTATCTAGTTGTTTTTGTGTTGATATTGTGTTCAATGATAACTACAAAAAACATATTGTATTCAGCAGTCTAAATAAAGCAGCTGGCTACACAATATAACAGTTACCATGCATCATGTGTTTTTTAGGCAAATATGTGGCATGTGTTTTGGTTTAATGTGTTCACTGTGAAGGAAAACCCACTCACCAATCTGGTGTGCCCCCACATGGTATGTGTCTTGTTGTTGCTGTTGCTGTTGTTGCTAATACCCTCTAAAACACATTTTAGGTGATGGCAACAGCAGCAGCAGCAGATGCAGTGGCACAGTTAGTTCTACACACAACAAACATACAACTTACATGTGATGACAAGTTTATGTTCAATTCCAACCCATGCCCTTCACATCAGTATTGTGGTCACCAAAGTGCAGTAATGCTTTACATCCTATTCATGATAAGAGATAAAGACAACAATGGTCAGCCAAGCAAGAGTAGTCCCATTTGGTACCAAAGTACTACTGTACTAATAATAGAGTCAATGTGACAAGTTTGTTGTATCTCCAATTCACAATTTTATCCCCTTCCCCTGAAATAATACTAACGGAAGGCCCAGTAATGAATGTGCGTAACTGATACTTCGCTGCCGTTAGTTTTTAATTATTCACAACAGCTTTTTGTTTTTTTTTTAACACGTGTACGTTTATACAGTCTTCACATCGTTATTGTGGTTCAACGACAACAACTATTTGTCCCTATATTATTTAGCACGTGTACGTTCATGCATGCTTCCGCACGCACGCACGCATGCATGCACGCACAACGCATTGCATTTTATATTTTCAAAATAATAAAATGATGGGCTGGGAATAATCTCACTACTGAGTACAAACTCTAACGTTAGTAGTCGTATCAAAGCTGTACTACAGTAAATTCTACGTAATATTATACTCGTGTATCATTCCTCGTTTCGAATTCAATCATCAAGAATCATAACGATAACACCACCATCCCTCGCCAGCGTGTCCCAGAGCACAGTACTAGTACGGTAGTGACTTGCTTACCGACGACAACTCCCAATTGCTGGAAATAGCAAATGGACAATAATTCTGATTCTCAATTCCAGTAGGGACGACAGTGACTACATAGACAGCAGCAACAGTAGCAGTGATAGTGATACCGACAGTGATAGTGATAGTGGTTTCAGTAGTGATACCATTGACGACGACGAAATAATGACGACGACGAATACCAGTACATCATCATCATCATCATCAACATCATCATCGACAGTAGATTCAAATACAATACAAATACGAATACGATTCAAATAGCAAAATCAGAAGCCAATAAAAATGATGTCCCATTGATACGTTTTGTATTATGGATGATTTTAGTTTCTATTTTTGGTTTTATTTTAGGACATATTCTTCATTAGATGTGAAGACAATACTATTTGATTTACCAAACACCAAAACGGCAGCAATAATAATGATGATTCGGCGGAGGCTACTACTCTGTTCCGCAGTCACTATCAGAAAAAGTAATGTGAAATATAATGCCATCATTACGCAGCAACAACAGCAACAACAACGACAACAACGAGAACAACACCAACAGCAACCAGTAGCATTACAACAATTTTAAAAGAATGGAAGCAAGAAGAAATTGCAAGTCTACCAATTGTGGATAATGATGGTAAATTTGCATTAGAAGAAGAATTAGCAGCATTAGCATTAGCAAAAAGAAAACAATTTGCTGAATTTGTTGTTCATCCAATATTATTAGTTGCAACACATATTCCACCTGACAATACTACTACTGTTGTTGACGATGACGATCCACCACCAAAATCTATTATAATCGCTGTTGAAGAAGAACAGAATGATAATATGGATCTAGTCAAAGATTTACTGAAAGAAATTTTACTACATAAATCAATCAATGAAATAACAATTGTATTTACTACATCCATTGTTGAAAAGAAATTAAAAAGTCGTCCAACAACAATATTATGTCCTGATGAAATATACAATTTTGTAAAACAAAATAGTCCAAATATGAAATCGATGACATCATCAATGACTGAGAAAACTGAGGATGGTGGTGGTGAGGATGATTTAGATAATCTATTTGTGGATTGTCGGTACATTAATACCCAATGGGGACATGATTTAGTTTCATCACGTTTAAAATTATCATCATCATCACGTATTGATAATGATCCTGCTGAACTTACACAGTAATGAATGGCTATGATGTATCAATTGTATTATCTGGTTGTGACTTGATAACAAGGGATTCCAATTCCTCCAAAAATAACCGTAGGATATGGGAAAAAGAAATATATAAAATCCTAAATCAGTTGCAACAACTGTGTTGGTAAATCATTTATAACATCCAAATCAAGAAAAGAAAAACAATATTCTGGTATATCTTATCAAAAAATAGAATTGAAACAATCCGTACATATTACTGATGAATATAACGACAATGATGAAGATGAAGATGATAATGATGAAGATAAAGAATTGTTATTTCCAAGAATTGTTGATTATGATATTGGAGATTATAATATTGTAGTTGCATTCGCTAATGGAGATGATGCGACGACGACGATGATGACAATGATGATGATGACGATGACGATGATGACGATGATAAACCCCCAAAGCTGGTCGTGGTATATCAAAATGGCATTGGAAGAAGCACAATACCAATATGAATTGTATAGAAGGATAGCAACATCCAATGATGGCGGCGACGACGACGAATCCGAACCGAATCTACTACTAAATCATTGATTGATCAAATTGATTATTTTGATAGTTCTGATATGTTACGATTACAATTTCCATCCAAATTTAGTATGAATTCATATTGTACATATTTAGATATCAAATATGACGAGGATGATGAGGACGATGATAGATTCGCTAATGATTATGATGAACATATAAATTATTGCGATTATGGATATGATCCATATATAGAGAATATACCAATTGATCAAATATATGTTGCTCAATCGACACAAGGTGAAAATGCGGGTCGGGGTGTATTTACATCTGTGGATATACCACAATATGGTACACATATTGGACTTGAAACAGGTGTACATCCAATACTATATCCACCAGCATCTTATAGATTAATTGAAAAAATGGATCGTCGTATTACTATGTATCGTCAGACAACCAACAAAGAAGTGCAGAAGAAGAAGAAGAAGAAGAAGAAATTGATCTAACTGATAGTAATAGTATACATCGAATTTTGGCTGTATATGGAGAAGCATATGGATTTATGAACCAACCATGGGGAACAACTGAAATTGCTGTTTGTTCACATATATTAACATTTGTAAATCATGGGTAAGTTTTTAAAAGTTTTTAAGTTTAAATGAGAGATGTTGAAGAGAAGTTCAAATTTTCTATTTCCAAAGAAAAAAATGGATACAGTCTCCTTCAAGCTTCTCGACGACTCGACTCAACATGCACCCACTTTTTCCATTCTTGTTTTTCTTTTTTCTTATACAGTTGCAATGGTACTGCTAATATTGGATGGAATGTACCAAATAAGACAGAATTTACAGTAGATGTAACAGTAGATGATTTTGAAATACCACATGAATTCTCCGATGGTAAAAAATTAAATCCATATAGTCCCAATCTGGATCGGTCTATATTTAAAGATCAAACTGACGTATATGTTGACAAGCCGATATACAAGGGACAAGAATTGTTTGATAATTAATGTTCTTTGGTGGTGATGAATATTTTATTGAAAATACATTAGATTTAAAAAAAGATTGTTCCGGTGGTATTGGGTATGTAGAAAAACAACAAAAAACATCCAAACATAAACATGATAAAACACATACATCAAATAATAATAGTATTAAAGGTGAAAAGGAGGAGGAGGAGGAGGAGGAGACAGCATCTACAACCAAAACAACTGGAACAAGAAGATCACCAAGCACCAACCATCAGGAACGAGAAGCCAAGCGATGATGGTGTTGCTGACAACAATGTTGATCTTATGGAGAATTCGGACAAAACTGTCATAGATGACGATGACGACGACGATGATGACGATGATGACGACGATGATGATGATGATGATGATGATTATGAAACTTGGCAAAAGAAACAATACAACAGGAATAAACTACAACGGAATGACGACGACGATGATGATGATGATGATGATGATGATGATGATATGATTTCGAAGGTCTTGAAGATGATGATGATACATACGGTACTCTACTCCTACTACCGACTCTTCTCGAATATCTTCACCGATTACTGATGAACTATAGAAAGAAAGAAAAAGAAGAATCATCTGTTATTGTAACTTTCCCTGAACATGGCAAATAGTAAGGAATTGATACTGAAAAACATTTATTCTTCTCATAGTTTTCTACTAGCTAATTGTACGACTAGTTACGGTGTGTTTTCATTGTACTGTAGTCGAATACTGTAGCAAGGTACTACCCCGGTAACGGTTGTTGTTGGTCTTTGGAAGAAGTGTAAAAAATCGAAGGAATCATCGAATCGAATCGAACCATCGAATGAAGGAATCGAATGAATCAAATTAAATCAAATTAAATCAAATTAAATTAAATCAAACTCACATTTTTATTTTTTATTCGCTCAGCGATATGATGCTTACACGTGGAGTCCATTCAATGCATATAAGAGATGGACCGGCGAGCGGCAAGACTTCGAATCAATCACATCCAATCACGAGCACGCACGAAGAATCCAAAAAAATCGTCCGAAGAAGAAAACGAAAATCATTCTCTCATCCAGTAGTCCTCTCTAAATGAAAAATGAAAGTCCTTTACGGTATGAGGCCTTATTACAAAAGATATCCCATCACGAAAGCGAATGATGTTAATGGCCTACGCCTCTCTTACAAGCAGGAGTACAGCAGTTCAAAAATACTGACAACAACGTACGTAACGGCCAACAATTGTATCGATCGGAATATGTCAAGTATGACGACAGTGACAACAACGACGACGACGAACAACCGAAGAGGAAGAAATAAAATGTACAATAGTATGACAGGAATAAGATCGACAAAAGTTTTTACGGAAACAACGACACTAGTATTGTTCCTTTTCCTATTTCTGTTGACCGCTACTACAACCACGAACAATAATAGTAACAGCAATTATGGATGTTGCTCAGCCTTTACTATTTCTACCGTATCAGCAACATCATCGTCATCATCATCGTCACCGATCACGAGTCTGGGTGACCGCAAAAGCAGCAACAGTCAATTATACTCATCATCAGTCGATGACGATGATAGGTGGCGCGATAATAACGTTAGTAGTAATGTAATTCCTATTACGATTCTATCTGGATTTTTAGGAAGTGGTAAAACAACAATACTAACACATATATTAGAAAATAAATCAGGAAATTGTCCAGTGGGTGTTGTTGTCAATGATGTTGCGGATGTGAATATTGATGGAAAATTACTCAAGCCGTACAACAACAGGATACTGGTGATAATGGCAATGATGGCTTAGTGGAATTAGAAAATGGTTGTGCCTGTTGTTCCTTAAGTGATGAATTATTAACCTCGGTTAGTGAATTAGTGACATTAAGTGATTTACGATCATCAGGAAACAATTTAAACACATTGTAATCGAAATGAGTGGAGTGAGTGATCCAAAAAATATTCGAAATACATTTCAACAAGCGGAAGAATTGGGTATGGCATTAATGGAACGTATTAGATTAGATACAATGATCACTGTGATTGATTCTGAATTATTTGAATCTTACTTTATTCCAATAAAACAGCATCACGGAATGAAACACCGGAATTATATCGGATAATGAGATGACGAGGATGATCATGATGAAGAAGAAGAATGGATGAAAGATATACCATCTGATTTATTGAATGCAATACTGGGTAAACCTACCGAAGAAGATGGAATAGATGGTGTTGCTGATTTATTAGTATCACAAACAGAAACTGCTGATGTTATTCTATTAAATAAATGCGATTTATTATTAGAAGAAGAAAAAACAACTACTATGGTGATAATAATATTATAATAAATTACAACGTCTTAAAGATTTAGTCGTGCTTTAAATCCAAGACCAACAACTACCATAATAGAATCAACCTATGGAAAGGTTCCTGTACAATCTATATTAGGTGTAGCGAATGGTGAAGGTGTTACACAATCAGGTACTGTTGATGATCATCGTGATTATGTGAATAATGCTGCTTTTTGTAAACAATATGATGACTGCACCATGATGGTCATTGACCAAGATGAAGAACATCATTCTCATTCGCAGCATTCTTCTTCCCACGATAGTAGTAATGAATGCAACGATACCGATTGTACTGATGCTTCCCATTCACATTCACATTCCCATTCACACAAAAATCACAACAGTGGTAGTATCAGCGAAAGCGATGAAAGCGGAAGCAGCAGTGGTGAATGTGCCGACCCCGATTTGTACCGATCCAACACATGATCATTCACATTCACATAACGATCATACCGGTACTGCAGCAACAAAATCAGCAACATCAACACATGCTGGAATTGGTACATTCGTTTATCGTGCACGTCGACCATTCCATCCACAACGTATGGTTGCATTTTTAAGAAAATTACCGATTGTTCGTGGTTTACCACCACCCAATAATAATGATGATGAGGAGAATGATGATGAAGATGGTGGTGTTGTTACTACTGGTAGTACTGAAATATAATTATACATTACGTTCCACATTACGATCCAAAGGATTTGTTTGGTGTGCGTCTTCTAATATAAATTCAATGTATTGGAGTCATTCTGGTATATCATTTGATTATAAATGTTAGGTCAATGGTGGGCAACAGTATCACGACGAATGTGGCCTGTAGGTGTGGATGAGTATGTATTACAAGATTATGATAATATTAATCATATTGAAGTACCAGGAGATTTTGATGTTACTGTTAATGCTGCCGACGTTGATGCGGATGTGGATGCTACTACCACCACAACTGCAATAACTGAACAATAACCAAACTACAGGAAATATTGATACTGTTGGTGATCGTCGACAAGAAATTGTTTTTATTGGATTAGGATTTGATTCACCAATAAAACAAAAACAAATTCAAGATACATTAGATCATTGTTTATTAACACAAGATGAATATGATGAATATAAATCAATTATTTTTGCTGATAGTAGTAGTGATGTCAGTAGGAATTTTAATGGTGTTGAATCATCGGAAATGAGATTACAAAAACGATTCCCATCAACAATAGAAAGCACCTACGTGAACTAAATAAGTAGAAGAAGATGCATGCATACGGTAGTTGTTCTCTCCAAGAAGGAAAATGCGTGTGTGTGTGAGAGAGAGAGAGAGAGAGAGACGTACTATGACACATACACCATATATATATAACTTGTTACTTAAAAGCTGCCGCTCCGCTCCTTAATGCCTTGAAAAGGCTAGCGAGACAACGGTCGACCCATCTATTATTAGTCTATATTAGTATGTCTATTAGGTAGGATTATCTCCAAACCTGTCGTCAATGCACTGATCCTCCCCTTCCATTACTGGTTGTACTCTGCTTGTTGATCTCCTTTTACCCGATGCTTTGAACGTTCTAGTGAGTACATTGTTTGGCTTTGTTGTTGTCCTTACTATAGCGAACGCTTTGCCAGTCGACCTACTTGTTTTGGTCCTATTGAATATGTTTGTCAAAGGATTGTTCATCATTCTCTTTCGGAGATCGAGTTTCCTTGTGGACACTCACCGACTTACTTTTGTCTTGGCTAGTTTGTCAGCAGTAAAATGTCTCCAAATTGGGTTGCTCCTTGTCTGCGCCATCTCTTTGACCCTCTTCATACTATGGTATATGACCGGTCTCCATCTGAGGAGCCATTTCTTCAGCTATTGCTTTTTGGCTTCCAATATCAATTCTAGTGGTTCATCAAATGTTTTCAATTGATTTTCCGGTAGAACCATTTCTCGCATTGTGTTCAGTTGTGTGACCCTCTTTGACAATACATCATATTCTGAAACAATTCTGCCGCCTCATACGGGTGTGTTCCTGTTGATGCACCTGTCCGTCCATCTTTCCTTGAAAAATTGTCCTATGGATTGAAAGAACGTAGCATATATATTTTTTACATGAATGATTTGGGAGGAGACAAGAAAGCGAAGCATCATTGTATTCCAATGCCTGATAAAACGCGATCCTCCATCTCCATTGACAGCGTCGTTTACATCGACCGATAAATTATGTGCTACTAGTCCTATAGTTAGACTAGATAGCTAGATAGACAAACAAACAAACAGCTACGGATAAAAGTCGTTTGAGGACGGTAGTTATAAAAGTAAGTTAGTATTTTCTAATACTGAAAGAATTAATTAATTATAGATTATAAATAATATACGGTAGTACAAAGTTATGAATAATAGTGATGTGATACAAAATTATGAATAGATTTTCTTCTTCTTCTGTTATGTTGTTAGATCTCAATGTCAAGGTGTGCGTGTTTGTTTGGTGGTAAGATAAAAAAGAATGAGATGGTGTATGTGTGTGTGTATATATGCGTTGTTGTTATGATATTGTTATTTTACACAGGTGAGAACATTGTAGTTGGATGAATGAAGATGAAGATGGATATACATTAATCTAAATTCAATAGATCACATGAGTCACCATTTTTATCAGATGCTGATTCTTCTGTTAAATCACGACGTCTAGCAGCATGACGTAAATGTTCTCCTTTACCAGTATCATGATGATTTCCGTTTTTACGTACTACTGTGTGTTCACGGAGTGTACGTAATAATGACTTGTTGCGTTCTTGTGGTTCTTTTGGTACTCGTGTTGGTCCTGGTGTATCACATGATTCTCTTGCTTCTGAAATACATGCCCATTTATTATCATTACATGTACATGATACAATTGGTTACACTCTGATGTATCCTCTGTACAACCGTCCCACGTATAGTCATAATTACATGTTAAGTTATCTTCATATTTATCTGAACATTCGGAGTTTGCTTCATAGTTATCTGGACATACATCAGTAAGTCGAGGAGACGATTATCACCAGGATCAGTAGTACCATCTGAAAATCCGTCATGTCACAGGTACATGGACATGTTTCCTTAACGCTCACATCTTCACCAAACAACTTTTCCTTTTTTCTCTTTTTTTGTTTTCATTACACAGTTTTCTTGTTCTTTTATCCTTACCCTTTGCTACCCAATCACACATATTTGTATCTTCATTCTTCTTGTTAGAGAATGAAGTAACAGGATCAGTACACTGAGCAGACGCAGGTTCAGTAGCGGAAACAGATAATGTATTAGCGGAAAATGAAAATATTGCTAGTTTAACATTATAGCAAATAATAGAACACTGGTACTACTTTTCATTTGCATTCTTCTTCGCGTAGTAGAAGTAATAGTTCGTGTATTATCGATAATTATTGATTTCATCGTCGTCATGATGGTAGTAGTAGAGTAAAATGAAGTAATGTAAAGTAAGGTAGAGTGGTTGTGTGGTTATTGTGTGGGTTGCTTGATATACTTGAGAGAAAAAGAGAGAGAGAGAGAGATAATGTGTGTGTGGTTCTTTCGATTTGATATCTTTTTAAAAAAATCGCGAAATACGGGACTGTAGTCGTTGTTTCGTATGTTTTTTTTGTATCAGATTTATCATTACAGTAACTTAGTACGAATAACTATTATTATTTGCACCAACAAAATTAATTAACACAAGAACGCTTTCCAATCCCCTTTTTTGATGGTAGTGTAAAATCAATACGGTAATGAATTTTCACGTTCTGATCCATCCGCTATCAAATAATAAGATTTAAATAACGTTTTGTGCTCTACTCGCGTTTACAAACACAGTTAGTGTACAACGGTTTGATATTTTTGTTAGAGACGTAATATAATAAGATTTAAATTACTGTACCTGTGAGTAGACAATTAGCAAAGCGGCAGCTTTTAAATAACCTACAGTACCACTGGTACATAATAAATATTATTAGTAGTACAGTATGTCGATACAGTAGTCGATAGTTGAGTTGATTCGATTGAGTCGAATACACACAGCCATGAATTGTGTGGTCGTCAAACACGCATGTCAGCCCACGCGCGAATCATTGGAAAAAAAAGAAATGCGCGTGACACGATCTTCAGGTGTACAGTAATCGCTCAGCTCAGTCTGTGCTACCGGTAACAGTAAGTTAACAGTAACGGCAACAACAGAGCATCGTTTCATAGCCGACAACAGTACTGGTAACGAGGAACAGACAACATTAACTCCTCAACAGATAAAAACTCTTTCCGCTCAACTTCGACGCGAAAAACAACACAAGCAACACCGCCCACAAGAAAGGCGGCAACTAACAGATTAATTAATTCTATCCGCTCCTACACAGTACCACAGTAGCACATTTAAAAAATACAGCAACACAAGTCATTGAAACAGCACAGTTAGTTTTGCGATTGCTAAAATAAAATAAATTTAATATTATTTCATCATGTCGAACGCACGTAAACTCCAGAGTACGTTATATCGTTGACGTTTGAATATCGCCCTTCCCATTGTGTAAATTGAATTACCTCTAAACTGAATTAAAAACTATACCTAGTACCGCATGATGATTCGTTTTTTAAAAAGCAAGATAATAGTTGTCTCGCTTCTACTTCTTCTCTTCTTCCTTTAAATTGTGATATCGTTTATGTTTCTCTTTATCTCAACATCCCCCCCCCCCCCTCTATATCTTTAAATTTACTCCTTTTTAATTCTTACTGTTACGTCACAGCCGAAATTGATCGTGTGATGAAAAAGGTAGATGAGGGTGTGGAATTATTTGATGAAATATGGGAAAAAGTATATTCCGCAGAACAACAAAATCAAAAAGAAAAATATGAAATGGATTTAAAAAAAGAAATCAAAAAATTACAACGATTACGGGATCAAATTAAATCCTGGATTGGTTCGTCCGATGTGAAAGATAAAGAACCCTTAGTCGATGCACGTAAATTAATTGAAACAAAAATGGAAGCCTTTAAATATTGTGAAAAAGAAACCAAGACGAAAACATATTCGAAGGAAGGGTTAATGAAAGCGGAAAAATTAACACCCGAAGATATTGCGAAATTAGAAACGACGAAATGGATTTCGGAAATTATTGAAAAATTTATGGAAGTCATTGAAGAACGTGATTTAGAAGTGGAAAAATTATCAGCGGGACGGGGGAAGAAAACAAATAAAAATTTAATTGATGAATGTAATAATTTTTTACAAATGCATAAATATCATTTAATGAAATTAGAAGGTATCACCCGACTGGTCAATAATGATGTCTTAGATGTCGATGTAGTCGATCCGATCCGTGAAGATTTAGAATACTACCTGGATAGTTATGAAGAGGAAGATTATCAACAGGCCTATGATGAAGATTTTTTTTATGAAGCATTAGGATTAGATGAATTACAAGTTATTAATGTGGATCATGTCACACAAGCGGAAACAGAAAAATTAAAATTAGCCACACAAGCAGGTAGTGATAGTAATCAAAGTGGTAGTCAAAGTGGTGGTAAGGGTAATAAAGGTAATAAGGGTGATAAGAATAACAATAATAATTATGGCGCTATTGATGAAAGTGATACACGATCCAAAGGGAGTGATAAAGGTAATAAAAAATCTGGTAGTGGCAAAGCAAAATCAGCATCCTCTATGGTACCAATAACAATTGGTCGGGCAAGGAAAGGTGGATCCAAATCAACAGTACGAACATCGAGTAAACGTGAAGGTGATGATGACGATGATGATTCAACACATGGTAATACACCCACCAAAACGATTCGTCGTGGTACGTTAGGGAGTGGTCCAACACCAACCACGATTCCTGCAGTTGCTATGGTATCAAATACACCAGGATCCTCTATGGCAGCATTCTGAAACGTGAAACAGAACAACAAGAAAAAGAACGTCAAGCAAAGGTACGTTTAATAATTCCTAGTTTTTTTACCAGTACTACTACTTCGAAGTATATATACACACAACTCGAAAAATGTTTAAAATTTGATTTGATCTCGAAAACATTCCGGTCCGCTCCTCTCTCTCTCTCCGGATTTTATTCTAACTATCTTTCTCTCCTCCCTTCCCCACCGCTTTTTTTCTTGAATAACAATGCAACACCCCATGCCCTCTTTAACCAATTTAATAATCATTGTACCACTAGATTGTGGAACAAGGACGTTTGCGTCAACAACAGCAGGCACAAGCAGCGGCTGCACTCCGTCAACAACAGCAACAGCTGCAACAACAAGAACAGTTACGTCAACAACAGGAGGCACAACAACAACAACTCCAGCAGCAACGACAACAACAGGAGGCAGTTGTTGCTGCAAGCAACAACAAAAGGCTTTACAAGAACAGCAACAGCAGCAACAACAGATGCAGTCTCAACAACAACAGATGCAGTCTCAACAGCAACAGCAGGCCGTTAGTATTGCACAACAAGCTCAAGCGTTGCGACTACAACAGGAACAATTGCGTCAACAACATCAGGCACAGCAACAGCAGGCCGCACAAGCAGCACAACAACAGCAGCAGCAGATGCAGTCTCAAGTTCAAAATCAACAGCCAGCAACAAGTAGCACCTGGGTCTGGTGTTGGTCAACAACAACAGCACAGCAACAACAACAACAGGATGCAAATTCAGTTACTCCCGGAATAGATATTGTTTCAGGTTTGAATGGTTTAGGTATTACGGATGCTGGTTCTGTTGGTAGTTCTCCTAAAAGGAATAATATGAGTAGTAGTGCTAGTGTTGATACTGGCAGATCGTCGTTGATTGGTAATAATAACAGTAACAACACTTCGAATGCTCTCAAAATGGTAGTAGTAGTGGTGTTAATACTGCTATTAACAATGGTATATTACAAGAATCATTTGCGACATTACCACAATCAAATGAACACGATCGTACAAATATACGATCGAATTCGTATACGCCACAAAATCCATATCCAGCAACACCTGCATCGTATCCAACTTTACCAAATGCAATATTTGAAAATCCTGCTATATTTGAAAAATTAGGAACGGATGCATTATTTTATATCTTTTATTATAAACAAGGTTCGTATCAACAATACCTGGCGGCACGTGAATTGAAAAAACAATCATGGAGATTTCATAAAAAGTATATGACATGGTTTCAACGGCATGAGGAACCAAAAGTAACAACTGATGAATACGAACAGGGTACGTACGTATACTTTGATTGGGAAACTGGTTGGTGTACACGTATTAAACAAGATTTTAGATTTGAATATTCATTTTTAGAAGATACGTTACAATAATCAATTTAAAATAAATATAAAAAACACGCACACACATGAAATGAAATGAAACGAAGCGCGAAACTGCTAGTGCTAAATTGTTAGCGCGAAAAAGGAATGAGAAGATTTGAAAAAGAATGAAAATGAAAAGATTCCGCGAATAAAAGCAAAATAATACCAAAAGAAAACATATACATAGTAAATCAATGAGTTAAATAAATATATACTTAGGCCTTTATTCATAACATGTACGACTTTCTGCACACGCCCCTGGTAGCGCGAAATAGGAATGAGAAGACTTGAAAAAGAAGAATGAAAAATATATGAATCCGCGAATAAAGCAAAATACATCATACAAAACCAAAAAAAACACATAGTAAATCAATGAGTTAAATACATAAATAAATACTTAAGCCATTATTCATAACATGAACGACTTTCTGCACACGCCCCTGGTAGCGCGAAACTAGATGTGAAAAATGAGAAGAAGTGAACGCGAATGAAAGCAAAATACATACTAAAAGAAAACAGTCCGCACTGGCTATATAGTAGCTAGTAATGTTCATGCATGAAATTTGCATAGGAATCATTTTAATTTAGAAAGAAAAAGCACATAATTTCAATTTCACAAGAAGAAGAAGAAGAAGAAAAACCACAATATAACATCCACTTGTTTTTCAATCATCAAAATCTCCCAACCAACAATGAGATTTTCCTCTGCGTTAATTTCATTCCTTTCAAGCCTTCCGGCGACTTCAGTCGCAATGGCTATGGACGAACCCCATGACTCTGTCCTACATGACGTAATAGCATCGATCCTTGGAGAACCAATCGAAGTCAAATACAAGAACAAAAAGTCCCATCTTGAGCCATTGAAGATTCAAAATAGCATTGATGGTCGTCCTCACAAAGCAAATGATGTAGTAGAGCTTGCTGATGATAAAGGTGATATCATGCAGAAGAAGGAAATGATTCATCATCATCTAGTGGACCATCCACAACATCAAGAAGGAAAATCATTGGAGGATTGCAATATTTCTCCTACTACTACTACCACTATGCTGCTGCTGCTGCTGCTGCTACTTCTGACAATGATTCTTTAATGGAGAGGAAAATCTTTTCTGATAAAGAAAGTATTAAGAAGATGGACTTTGGTCATCTACATCGTGGTACCTGCTCGTCCCCTAATGATGCTTGTGTTCCTCAAAACAAAGCAACTGAAGGAAATGGTGCCTTTTTTGGACCAGAAGATGCATCCTATGCATCTAGTGGATATTGTGTTCCACGTTCTGTTCTGGTAGATATGGAGTATTCCAATGTTGTTGCTAATACTTTGTCCCTCATTGATAAAGAAGAATTCAATAAGGAGGAGGAAAGGACTGAATCCTACTACCATTACCAGCCACAATATGATCAACATCACCGTCAACTTGATTCGTTGAATTGTACTTCTTTCTGTTCTGGTGAACGCCTGGACGTTTCTGCTTTTATTACTGATGATGATCCCTATTTTTACTATTTGATCTATAATTGTTTCTATAATAGAGATTGTCCATCAAATGATGATGATATTAGTTGCTGGAATACAGCGGGTATTACTGATATGAAAAATGCGTTTTCTGGCAAATCTTTTAATGATCCATTAGAGTGTTGGAATGTTAGCCAGGTTACAACAATGGAAAAAATGTTTACTTATGCATCCAAATTCAACCAACCAATTGACTCATGGGATGTCTCTCAGGTAGAGGACATGGAAGGTATGTTTCGTAGTGCAACTTATTTCAACCGGCCTATTGACACATGGAATGTCTCTCAGGTAAAGTATATGGAAGATATGTTTTCTGATGCAACTTATTTCAACCAACCAATTGACTCATGGGATGTCTCACAAGTAGAGTCTATGGAATTTATGTTTTATGTTGCACCTTCGTTTAATCAACCTATTGACTCATGGGATGTCTCTCAGGTAGAGAGAATGGAATTTATGTTTAATGGTGCAACTTCTTTCAACCAACCTATAGACTCATGGGATGTCTCTAAGGTAGAGGATATGGATAGTATGTTTGGTGGTGCAATACATTTTAATCAATGTCTTTCTACATGGGCTGAAAAGACTTCTGATACTGTAGATACAACTAGAATGTTGAGTGCCACTAAGTGTCCTAATGGTATAAATAGTCCAAATGCAACCATTGGACCATGGTGTCAAGATAATACACAAGAATGCTTTGCTCCTGGTTTTGAGCCATCTCAGCAGCCAAGCAACAAGCCAACTGATGTACCCACAAAGCCTCCAACGAATGCTCCCACAAATGTATCAAATACAAAGAGTCAAAAGAAAAAGAGTACCAAGAGAACAAAGAAACAAGTCAAGAAGAAATCCAAGAAAATGTAAGCTCTAGCAATGCATACTTGGTACAGCAATTATTGATGACAAGAAATAAATGAAATATAAAGAGAAGAACATCTCAGTTCTGAACATCAACAACAAATCAAATTAACAAAAACAAAATTAAAAATCAAATAGGTAATGTATAAGAACAGAACAGAACAGAACAATACCAAAGAAACACCAACAATATTGATATCATATGTAAATATTTATATTTATATCTATATTACATATTATAATATATATATACATGGGACAAAGAAGATACAATGGCTGTGTTGCCCAGCCCGTCCATTGTGACGCAAAATAAAAACAAAATAAAAATAAATAAATACAATAAATGATCAATGATCAATGATCAATATTATATTTAGAATAGCAGTGTACTGTATATTGCTTTGTGGAAAATATCCGAATGTGTTACTGCAGGAGAAATGTAACGCACGCGTTGCTACTGCTAGAGTTTGCTGTTGCCGTTGTATTATCAAATTTTTGCGACTGCTTTGGATTTCTTTTATTAGAATCATCATCTCATCTGCATTAGAACCATGAGCCAGGATGAGTTGCGCACGTTTGAAATACACTTTTTCCGCTGTTCTTTATTAACGTTATACCATATTTATTGTGAATACAGTTTGTCCACCTGAATTTATTGGATGCGTAGAAGAACATGGATGTACTACTGGAGCAAGCTTTTTAACTAGAGAGCTAGCTCCTACACTTGCAAAATGCAGCTAGTAAACATTTTTTATGAATGTGAGGATATTTCAGAGTTCTCAATTTTGGATGGTAGCGCTGTCACATCCTGTCGTTCTATTCGTGGCGGAGAGGTGTGATGGCATGCAGAGGATTGGAAAAGACTGCGTAGGTGTAGGGGATATTTCTGCATATCAGCTAAGTTTGAGGAACGTGCAACTGTATTGTGATGGTAAAGGTTGTAGCGAAGAATGATCCTCTGGAAGGTCTTCCATATTTCCAATTTATTAATCGTATTGTTGTTGTTGAATGTCATCTTCTTATCATAATCCTTTAGAGTTGTAAGACAGAATCTATCCGTTTCAAGTGCATACGCAAACGGAAA
Organism: Fragilariopsis cylindrus CCMP1102; assembly: GCA_900095095.1. Lineage (NCBI taxonomy): Eukaryota > Bacillariophyta > Bacillariophyceae > Bacillariales > Bacillariaceae > Fragilariopsis > Fragilariopsis cylindrus. Next base: position 33,446 of record FMBT01000499.1, on the reverse strand, counting down.
CTCATATGGTAGACAAAATCGATGAGTCGCTTAGTATGAATTGGGTTAAAAGGAAAAGCACCGACCAATAGCAAGCAAAGAATTGAACCTATTCTTAATTGTCCTACACTGGAAAACTTCAACCCACGATGAACTTTAGGGGTAGGTATTGGCCCATGGCACAGAAAGAGGGCAAAGTGATCTAGCCCGTTTCAGAACGTTTTAATAAAATTGTGTATCATTTTTTATGGTTCACTTGCACCATCTCCATCATCAATTTCGGCAACAGTTCATATATCTATATCGTAAAACAATACTAACGGTGATGTGTGGAAACACGTAGGTAAAGAAGAGGTATCCATTATTCTACTGGGATCAAAAATCCGATCCGAGAAAGCTGATAAAAATATATTCATTATTTTTTAGCAACGCAAGTGTTTAGAAAAAAAAGGGTTCAGTTCCTAATTTTTTAGTAGAACTTGTCACTACTAATATGAGCAAAAATGATGCGACAATATTGTAGATATCGATTTATGATGAAATGATGGCTAAAAAGCAAGAAAAACAAAAAAAAGCAGAAGAAACCAAAGCGTAGTATTTTCCATTTGGAATGGGAGAGAGAACATAACATACATGTATGTTGGGTAAAACCATGATATACAATTTGACTACTGTATCAATCGAAGAATTTAGAAATAATCTTGATCTTAAATTGTTGGATTCGATCTAGATGATAAGAGGGGGTAGATTGTTCTAGTAGGATGAAAAGAATAAGAAAAAACATTGTCGAATTTTATTCCTCTGCATATATATTACTACATCTATAGTATCACTACCGACCACAGTGTGTAGGAAAGTCCATTACACACATGCTACGATACTGTAGAATTAATGGATGCTGAAATGATATCATTGTCGAATGAGGAGTCATGCATGCAAGTCGATGGATTCGATTGGCTATTTCGATTTCTTTCGTTTACCAAAGTAAAAAATGAGCAAAAAAATCAAAAATATTCACGACATTTTTCAAACTACGACATAGCTATAAAAAAGAATCGATGTTAAATAAATACTAAGTTCTACTTACTATAAGCAAACAAAAATAAACAAAGCAAGTCATTATCTGGATTGAATACTACCGTTTTGACGCGCGCCTGATGCCGCTGAATAATTTTAAATGATGTCCATGTTTTTTGTTTTGTTTTTGAAATAAATATATCATAACAACAACAGCATTTCGACCTTGATCTACTAGTACTGTATCATCATCATAAAACCATAGAGAGTTGAGTCCAGTCTAGTCTAGTCTAGTCTAGTAGAGTGTCGTCGTCGAGTCGTTGAGTCGTCGAGTCGTCGAGATCACAACAGAGAAATTAAACAAAGACTGCTGGTGACCAACATCAATTGATTATTCTGAGTTAACTTAACCCCAGCAATAGAATAGATACTTCTCTGGCTAATTTGATTTAATTTCCGTTATCATTATTCTTTCCTGTTATCGAAGAACAGATCTGAAGGGGTACCGTAGTTAATTGAACACAATAACTAAAAGTCATTATTACTGTATAGTATAGTATAGATAATGGACGATTCAAAATTACGATTACGTCGATCTGCTGGACAACATGCATCATCTTTATTATGTGTCGAAGACGGGAATGGTACTGATCGGGGTAGTATAGGATGCCTTATTGGTGCAAGTAAAAATAAAAGTCCTGCTAATAGTAATAGTCATTTAAATTTAAATTCATTAGGTTCATCAACGACAACATCATCGACAACAACAGGAGGAGGAGCATTATCATCATTGTTATCATATAATAATGGTAAAAAAATAGGCCGTCGTATAAAACAACGTCATAGTATTAGTAGTAACGTTACAAGAATATCACGACGGAAAGTTCTATCGAAATTATGTCAATTATTGATAGGTGGATTCATTGCCGCAATTGTGAGTGTGACATTATCATTGACATTATTACCCAAACAATATTCCAATCAAGTACGACAAGTCGATTATCATCATCAATTTCAAAATGAAGTATTATTTTTATATCAAAAATTAGAAGATAATCGACAAAATTATCATAGTGTTGTCGATAATTATCATCCTAATGGTATGTCCTATATGCATAAACATCATCATCATATTCAAGATAATGATATAAAAAGTAATATTCATATCATCCTAATATTAATACACTACTTACTCTTGACGAAGAAATAGCAATAGGTCCTATTAATGAAGATAAAAGAAAAGAAAAATACGGTGTAACTGGTCCTATAACAGGTCCTGTTATCGATAAAGACAGTAACGAAAGTAAAGATACAAATACGAATAAAGATGTATTCAATAAACTTAAAAAGAAGAAGAAGAAGAAAAAAAATCTACGACATCCACCATCTTCTACTGATTCTACTGATTCTACTGATTCTATACCGCTACCATTAGAAATAGAAAGAGCGGACAGTAGACATGAAATAATAATAAAGTCGAATAATGATGAGAATACTGCCAATAAACATAAACGACCAGAAATTATTACCTGTGGGGATGGTGTGACTGTTGGTTTTTTAAATGATGATTATTGTGATTGTCCCTATGATGGTTTAGATGAACCCGATACATCCGCATGTTCCAATGTCTTAGTCTCCAAATTAAAATTTTCCTGTGGTCGTAGTAGAAATAATCCAATGACAATGGAAATATGGAAATGGTGGTGGTGATATGTCAAAATTAAAAACAACTACAAAATGGATCTATTCAAGTCGTGTCAATGATGGAATTATAGATTGTCCGGATGGTAGTGATGAATATGGATATATTATAGCTGAACAACATAATCAACAACATGAACATGAACATGAACAACAACATGAACAACATCAATAAGCGAAAGCTTAAACAGGCAGCGCGAATAAATAATAGCTGCGAATAATACGAATACGACAAATGCTATTAATGTCAATACCGTTGTCAAATGTCAATTGTTAATTGTCAATTGTCAATAATGATGTCGGATGATGATGTAGTAAATAAATGACATGACAACAACACATCGATTGTCAAACGCGAACAATTAATTATAGATTAGATCATACAATCCTTACAGCAACAGCAACAACAACAACAACAGCAACAATGCGATCTACTGTACTGTACTGCTTATTCATCAGTAGAAATAAACGAGTGAACGAGCGATAATGCACAGCGGTCGAGGCGCACTCGTTGACTCACTCATTTATATCTTTACGTTCGTACTTAGTTTAGTCGAGCTCAAAATCTTTTGGAATATCTATCATTGTTATTGTTATCCTTCGGTAATCGCTATTGTGATGTCGTCGACTTGAGCCAAATAAAAACCAATCGTAGCAGGAACCTTCAAGACTTCCATCAGGATGATTGATTTGCATAATCCACGCCAATGAAAATCATCACTCGGGTCTCTAGTAAAGTTTCCTCAATACCACACTTTATCTACGCGTGAATGAAATACTGCACGCGCAACGGACCTCTCAAAATCATCACTCGTCTCTAGTAAAATTTACTCAACAATACCACACTCTACGCGTGAATGAAATACTGCACGCGCAACGGACCTCTCAAAATCATCACTCGGGTCTCTAGTAAAGTTTCCTCGATACCACACTCTGCGCGATGAAATACTGCAAGGCGCAACCTTTTAAAAATCATCACTCGGGTCTCTAGTAAAGTTTCCTCAACAATACCACACTCTACGCGATGAAATACTGCAAGGCGCAACCTTTTGAAAATCATCACTCGGGTCTCTAGTAAAGTTTCCTCGATCCTGTTTCACCCGGGCACTAGACTGTCGCGTTAGTTGACTTCACAGACGAGAGCCGTTCGGAAAACGATCCTTTCTTCTCACAATTTCAAATTCACTAATTAAAAAACAACAACCAATTCTCAACAACAAAAAAATTATTTCCTATCAAACAATCATGAAAGTTTTCACCATTGCTATTCAAGCACTCTCCGTCTTGGCGGTCCTGGAGCCCATTGCCGGGCAAGGGATTCGTGGAGGAGTCGATCCATCGCGTAATCTCTTTCCAGCCCGCGATTTAGAATCGGAGCCCATTGCCGGGCAAGAGCTTCCTGAACATTTACGAGATCCATCGCGTAAACTCCAACCTTGGTACATCCCCAGCTGGCAACTGTCTTTCTAGCCAAGGACAAGGATTTAGAATCGGGTTGTATCAAAATCTTTCTTGGTTGCTAGTGAAACGTGAAACTATAGAGAGTAACGCTTCAAGGAACTTCGAAGAAGCATGACCAAGAAGTAGAATAGATTCGATGTAACATCGACTAGTGAAGCTTTATAATCGATTATCATTCATTCATTCATTATTAGTATTCTCAAAATATCGATAGGAGCGCGTCTCTTAGTGTACACGTAGTAACGTTCGTTCTAGAAGCTTGCTTTTGTTTTCGTTTTCGAATTATTAGATCGTGATGCTATCATAATCATCTTACGTAATTTACGATCTTTCTTCCTATTAACATTGTTGCTGCCATCAATGTTGTTCTCGTCTTTGTCACTGTGTATTCTACTTCTACTAGTAGCTTCTGCTCTTGAATATTTTTAGCATCATCATTATCGTTATAATCTTCAACTAAAACAACCATTGATGATGTACTATTGTTATCGTCATCCTCGTTGTCATGATCGTTTTGGCTGTCGTAGTCGCTCTCGTCATCCACGTCATCATCCTCTGATACAAAATAAAAGGATGACAAAAATTCCTTTTCGGATGCAGTGTTGTTGTCATTGTCATTGTCATTTACTGCAGTAGATAATTGGGCGATATTGGTTTTATTTGCATCAGTTGGTGACGATGATGGTTTCGGTGATGGAAATGATAGAGACGGTGAATCTGCATAGTATTGTAGTTCTGACATTGAAGACCAAGATGAATCTGATGTTGAATCACGAGATAAAGCTAAAGGGAAGGTAGGAAGGAAATATTTGTAGCAGAACTTCTTGGTGGAGGAGTTGAATTTTTTAACTATTTGTATAATTTATGTCGTCGTTCGTACTAGTAACGGTAATTGTAGCAGTGGGAGGATCTTCTTTCATTGTTGTTGTTGGTGGATTTTCTTTTCTTATATTACTATCATTGCTTGTTGTTGGATTCATCAAGGATTATAATATATTCTTCTTAGTAAGACGTTGATCGATCACGAAGAATATCATGCTCAACTAGCAGTTCAATATCGAAACTATCTTTTTGCGACTTGTTGCTGTTGCTGTTGCTGCTGTTGCTGTTTGTTGCTTAAGGTGGTAGTTTTTACCAAGATCAACAAATTCACGAAACGAAACATCTTCCATACCATCAACTCCGATTTCGTATGCTATTTGTTCCGCTGTTTGTTCCACCAAACACAGTAGTAATATACTACTACAACCCGCCTGCTCCTCTTCACAAAAAGATCTCTGCTGGGGTAAATACTTCTGTCCATCGAACATCATTTGTTCTATTGTTGCCGACATTTTTATTATTGTTGTTTTGTCTCTGTTCAACTAGAGTTGAGTTGCGACCGTAACTCTTTTTAAAAGCGCTTCTTCGATTCAATTGTTCACGAGTTCGTCAAGGTTGTACATACCGTAAATTATACTCCTTTGCCATTTTGCTTCTACTCCTTTCCTCTTGGTTAGTGTTACAATACAACAGTATAACAGAAGAAAAGTAAAAAGATCAGAAAAATCAAAGTAATATTCGTTGGAGTTGCTTTCTTGGTGTCACATCTCGACAAAAATGAAGTCCCAGGTCTTCATAATAATATTTCACTCTATATGCCCTCGACGTAATCAATATGCCCATCTTGGTCGCGAAGTACAACAAAAAATTAAGAATCTTTCACCCATTCGTGTAGAATGTAGCGTGACAAGTCTTGAACGAAAAAAAATGAATTGAAATTTTGTTGAATTTTCGAAAGAAGATTCATCGAATCGAAGATCAATAATAACAACGAGTCACTTACAGTGTTGTTAAAGAAGTGTCTCTCACAGAGTGCGCCCTTTTTCAACACGTGTACACAGTAAAGAAAAATACTCTTGCTGTACATTTACAATGTATCACATACAGTACACAATACAACCTATATGATGTTTCTAAGTAAGATCAATCATTCTTTGAAAGATAAGTGTACCTGTTCATTTGGTTCCATAATATAACGCTATTTAGAAAATCTGGACTCTAGTAGTCTGTGTTTAATTTGATACAGAGGGTTTATTAGAATTCTTAGATTACAGAGTTCTACTAAAGTTCCCAATAAACATCATTTACCTTTGCATTTTATTGCTGTAGATGTTGATGTTCACCACTCAGTCAACAATCAATTGTAAATCCAAAGCGGGGGTCCAGTTATCACTTCAACTACTGCGTGTTGTTGGCAGGTATTATCTGACGTCGTACAGAATATAAAATTGATCACCAGTTAAACCATTTGACCACTAAAATTGAGGAGGAGTTCAGTAAAGCTTATAACATACATCATAGGATACGCATGATAAAGGAAACAGTTAAAAGGAAACAAAGTCTACAGCAATATTATCTATCAGTTAAATTAGTCATTCCAACAAGTGAGTTGTCGCTAATTTGAATAGGGTCCAAAAATCTTGTTCACATTCATCGTCATACCAGAAGAAAGCCATCGTCATCGACAAACACTGACTGGGTATTTTTTTTTCCTTATAAATGCGATTTGCTATGATGACGATGCACCATTTTGCTTGCGCTGTCTATTGTTGTTGTCTCTTGTTGCTGATGCTATGTATGGGGCATTATTGGGGGCATTCGAGAAATGAATAACGAGCGACGGCTCGAAGGAATCGTACGGAAGAGATTTCCTATACTATAGTAGATATATCTATAATCTATCAAAATATAGTAAAAACGAGATGCATCCACTATTTGTTTGCGCTTTTACCATTATTTCGTATTGTAGTTTCAGTGGTTGACGCGTAGCTTTGAGCGTTTTCCAGCGCATAACCAATTTAGTACGACTTTCAATGTCGTCAACGGCGATGGCGACAGAAAGAATCTAAGCAAGAAGTAAATTGATATATTGATTCGAATAATCACATACGAAACATTGAATTCAATCAAAGCAATTCGATCTTTCCATACAATGCAATGCAATAGAATGGGATGGGATGGAATAGAACACAGTTCCTTACGAGCGATACAATACATAATTTACTATTAAAAATCGACATAATAGAGTACCTTTTATATCAATAGTAATGTACAAGTCTTTACATTACCATAAGATGTGGAACCCAAATAGCGAGGAAAACCTCACCTTCTTCATATTTCCATTCCACGCCAATTATGCTTCTATCACCAACCACTGGTATTTGCTTTACTGTTGTTGTATTACTAGTCGAATTGTGTTAGCAGTTATCATTCGCCTGCAATCGTCGTTGCCATTTTAATTACCGCCCCGTTAAAGTAAAATGACCAGCAAATGCGTGCGTGTTCCTACTTGATCATCGACTTATTTGTATCCTCTGTGGGATAAAGTGAAGCTGGTATTAAACTATCTTCGTCGTTATGGTTCTCGTCAACGATATCATCCTCACCGTCATTTTTTTTGATTTTCTTCTTTTTATTCAGAGGCATAATTCCACCTTTCGGAAGAGGCGCTACGTCTGGTCCATCAGGTGTGGATCATGATCATTATATATGTAGATGTCCGGCTCTTCGAAGTTCGTTGATACGCGACGAATAATACGACGCGACGACAACTCGACTCGAGCCGTACGAGATCTGAACGCATTGAAGTAACTACTTATCAAGATTAATAACTACTTAAATATTCTTAAAGAGTGAAGAACAAAATATTCGAAGAACATTATTTAGACAGATTTTAATTAGGATACTGAGATTACCACGATTAGTTTTATTTATGGTAATAATATATGAAGTGATGTACATTTTTATGTGTAAAGAGTGAGTCCAGTGTAAGTTAGTGTGTGGGAGACAAGTGAAAGGCATCAAAAAATCTTTATGTGAAAGGATACATGCAGTTGTACTTGTTACTACAAAAATTCATTCCCCACAACTCGATACAAATAGGATGCTAATTTATGCATTCCGCATCATAAACCAACACAACAATAAATGAAAAAGTTCATCCAGACAGATACAAAAATTTGATTCAAACAGACAAAGATGGCGATTAGTACCGAGTTATTAAATGGTATATTAGAAATGGTTTACATTGCTAGTCTGGAAGGAGATAAAATTGCAGTACCAGACGCGGAAAGGAGATAGAACAGAATCGAGTGGTGGGAATGGTGGATGCATCATCAACGCTAAAGAGAGATGTGATACTAATAGCAACAATGGCGATAAAAATAACAAAAAGTTATCAGCTATAATAACATCGGCATCGGCATTCTTCGCAGGGCTATTCACATCTAAAGCGCTACAGTTTTAATTCACAAAAGCATCGACAAGACTATTAAAGATTACGATGACATATGACGATGACGACGATGACGACGATGACGACGACGATCTACAGCCATTGGTTGTACTGAAGTTGATTTTACGCTAAAAAATGTGCTCGTGCAGCGTTATTTTTACACACACACACCATTACATACAACACACATTCAAAAGCGTAGATATAACTTCCAGATAAGGCTGTACTTAGTAAGTAGGTAATACCACAATTTTAAAAAAAACCAATATTTTACAATTTTACAACTAAAACAAATAGCAAATAGTAGTATTTGTTCTTTTGTTGAAAAGAAACAGAAATTAAATATAAAACGACGTAGCCCCCGTACTGTGCCTATTCCCGTATGAAATAGCAAGTGTAATGGCGATATGATCATAACTATTTTAGATATTGGACGAATAGAGCTGAAGTGCAATCGTTAAGACCGATGGTTGAACCGTGCACATAGCATTACACCTGTATGGCTACGATATCAAGTAGGGTTGTTAGTGCTAAGAGGACTTGCCTTATCATTTGATATACAACGTAACGTAACAGAAGGCGTATAATTATTCTCGAACAGTATTTTTTGAAGTTGCTCCTCCGCGTGTATGTGGCGAGCGATGGAAGCTGGACGCGTTGCGCACAGTAATGAATGAATGAATGAAGAATCAATCGATTCAGGAAGAATAATCCCTACAATGCGAACCCGCCGTGCTGTCGTAAAGGTATTTTTTTTGGATCGCGCTTGAAACCATTGATTTTCCTATAATTTCTACTACTACTGCTGTAGGTCGTACAGGCAGTACAGTAATGAATGAAACGTGCGAAACCCGCCGTGTCGCTCCTATTTAGTCGTACAAGATATATATTTTTTGGATCGCGCTCGTAATCGGCTGCTGTACTGTAGTAAATGGAGTGTAGCAATGATTTTGCAATTTCTAATGCATTAATAATGTTGCACACAGTAATAACTGTACAACTTAAGGTATTTTTTTGGATCGCGTCGCGCTTGCAATAATAGACCTCCTGACGTTGTCCGATGGGAAACATAAGTATAACCACATATCTCACAAAATAAAATATACAAAAACCAAAACCAAACCAAACAAACAAATCAGATCAGAACAAAAAATCAAATCAAACAATCAAATCAAAATCAAATCAAATCAAAATCTAAATCAAATCAAAATCAAGTCAAAATCAATCAAAATCAATCAAAATCAAATCAAAATCAAATCAAAATCAAGTCAAACAAAAGCTAAAATGATGAAATTCACTTCAACAACCATTTTCTTAACATGTGCTGCAGTAGCTACCAACGCACATGGTACACTCAAGCAACCAATGGGCCCAAAAGATATGATGGATCTTGCCAGTCATTGGGAAAACTTCTGGTATAGTCAAGGTAGTGAGATTGGATGTGCAGCCGCTACCGGGGAGAATTGTGGGGATCGTGGTACTCCATGCTGTGAAGACCGCATGCAACCAACACTGAAGGATCCAGACCAACTTACGCATCAAATATTCAAGAAACAGCTAGCAGTAGTTTGAGAGGAGCAGAAAAAAATTTATCAGCAAATCCTCTTCTGAGTAAAAATCCTCTTCTATCAGTATTTGAGTTTAACCCATGGTTGGCTCCGGGTTATGCACCGGTTGCGAACTCATGTGGTATACTAGGAGGATGGCAATTTGAGTCTTCTCGTGATTATGTGGCAGGCCCAGGTAACGGATACTCAAACTTCAAAGATGGAAAAGGGAATATAACAAATGGTCATATGCCAGATCCTGATATGGTTGTTCCTGCAGGTACCGGGGGTGATGTCGTCCTTCAAGCAGACCTGGACAGACGCATACAAGAAGCACAAGGTAAAAAGTTTGCCACCAATGACAATTCTATTTGGAAGGCCGGTTCCCAACAAAAGGTATCCTATAGTATACTTGCTAACCATGGAGGTGGTATTCAATACCGACTCTGCCCTATTGACTATTTGAGGAATGGAACCCTGAATGAAGATTGTTTCATCGCGCTTGAGTTTGTTGGAGAAACCTCATGGTTTGAATACTACGATCTTGGAAATGAAACTGACGTCAGTATTCCTTTCACTTCTGTGCGTGTGAATGATGTCAATACCAATGGAGTCTTACCCAAGGGCTCCGCCTGGACTCAAATTGGTCTTCCCTCGTGTGTAGATGAAAATGCGGGAAAATGTGACTCTCCCAATTTTGAAAATGAGGTCAGCAAACAAGGAATCTATGGATTTATTATGGATAGTCCCTCCTTCATGTCACCTGTCTTGGCAGAGATTGTTCAATCTGGTGGGTTCGAAATAGCCGACAAGATCAAAGTACCTGAAGGACTTTCAGGTGATTATGTATTTTCATGGCGATGGGATTGTGAGCAAACTCCTCAGGTCTGGACGCAATGTTCCATTGTGACTATTGAAGAGTAAACAATCGATAAATAATAGGAACATCTAAACTTATATGTACAACATTGTATGCCCTGTCGTAGCAAATACATGATACAGTAGATTGTATCTATAAAATTCCCACAAAAGGATTAGTTCTTTTCATCGTTTCTAGACAATACGCGATACAACACAGTACTGCGAAACATGGACGTGAAATTCCTCTTATTCAACGTTACGCCGATTGCCGTAGTGATTCCATTGGAAGTATCAAATCACTCTCTGCAGTATTTTCCACAAAAATTACAAAAAGAATCATCGTCACTACGAACAGAACGCTTCGTTCGCAATAAGCAACAATTCGTCTCGAGATGAAAGGATGCCAATCATTAATACGAAAAAGAAAGTAACAAAAAGACTACAGCAACCACGTGAAAGGAGAAAGTCGTGTTGTAAATGCCACGGACGAAAAAAAGAATAAGCGTAGTTGTAGCAGTCGTCGCAGCGGGTACCGCATCGGTGGACGGGTAAATAAACAGGTATGATTGGACAAAAAGTATGATATAAGTCGTGAAATAGATGAATGAATTCAAAGTCGCGTCGAAGTTCATAAGCTGTTAAAGACTATCCGCGTTTGGATTTTCATCATGATTATTCGCGTATATAGCCGCTGCGAATTTGCTATTGCTAGCTAGGGTGCTATGAGTTGTATGATTTTGATGCTCGGCATAGATCTTAGAGTTTCTATTTTGTGTGATATCAAGGAGGCCTAGATGCTGCTAATAATTTGGAACCTAAAGTACAGTACTCGTGGAACTGCTACGATAAACATGAAAAGAATTTGTTCTTAATGGCATGCATTCTTTTGTGTTGGTGTTATTTATTATTTATTTTGTTTTGTTTTATGAAGTGAACGAATGAAAAGATTGAATATATGGTTGTCCTCTTCTTTTAAATATTTTATAGATCCAGGTTTTCCGTATTGTCATCTCCCTCTCGATCATCAGAGCCATAATATATATATAATATACTTATCTTCTTTCCAACGATACCATTTTGTTTTGTTTTTGGAAGTTTATTTGGATGGGGAGATGATGGCGTAGTAGTAGTAGCAGTAGCAGCAGTAGTAGTAGCAGCAGTAATAGGAGATGATTTTTTTAATTTACTACGAAAATCAAGAAATTCTGGTGTAGCAGTTTTCGTTGCCGTTGTGTTGCCGTACTTGGTTTGGTTGTTTTCTTAAGACTTGCTTGTACATTCGTAGTAGTAGATGTATTTTCATTTTCATTATTAGTAGTAGTAGTAGTATAGTAGCATTACTACTGGCTGCTGTTGTTGATGTTTTCTTAAGACCTGATTTCCAATCATTCGTAGTAGCAGTAGTAGTACCGGTAGGTAGTGGTGCCGTATTCGTATTAGACGTATTTTTCTTAAGATTTGATTTCCAATCATTTATTTTGTATCAGCAGCATTAACAGTATCCTCTTGAGATAATTTCTTTTTCTTTTCGGCAGCTAAAATACTTTCCATGGCTTTATTGGTAATATCTTTACTTTCGGTACCAGTACCAACAGTACTACTATTGTCATTAGTATTATCACCACCATCACCATTACCATTACTACTATACTACTATTACCTAATCCTTTTAATTTTGCTTTTAATGCAATTTCACCTATTAGACTAGCACCAACACCCATACCTGTTGCATGTTTATGTAAACCAGCTGGTCGTGTTGTGTTTGTGTTTGTGATGTTCCATTACTTCCACCACCACCATATATACATCCTTGTAGAATTCACATGTTTTGGATATATGAATCATTTCTAATTTTTTCTATAATTGGATTCCAATTTTTCAATTTCTGTACCAATATTATGTATATGACTTGCAATAGGAATCACCTTTGTAGTTTTATTTTTTTATTAGTATCACTACCACATATTAACTTACATACCTTAATAGTTTCTTCTTCATGATACGATGATGATGTAACACAGCTGGTATAGGTGAACTATTAATAGGTGTTCTTGTTGTAATGCTGCTATCTTTTTCTTCTTTTCTTCTTCTTCGTCACTTTTTATTATGACGACTATCCCAATTGTCTTTAGCTTTATCAAATATTTCTAACCGTGCTCTTTCTAATCCTTTAAAAGTTGGTGATTTGGGTTTCGCTGCCGCTGGTGGTACTTTCTTTATAACAGGCGCTGCTGTCTCTTCTGTTTCTGTTTTTGTTTTAATAATGGTGGTATATCACCCACATCTTCTGGTTGAAATCGACACCATATAGTAGAATTAATTTTATATTCACAGGTATTAGTTCATATTTGGTTCCTGAATTGTGATATAATGAACACTTTCCCAACGTGCAAATTCATTTTCATCTCCTTTTTCCTTCTCCTCCACATTATTTGTAGAAGAAGAATTCTTGTTATCGTTTCATCGTCGTAAAACATTTCTTTTGGATACCAAAAAATGCTTCTAAACCACCACACCAGTACCAGTAGTGCCTGACGATGGAGAAGATTCTCACCACTAGTACCTTCCTTTCCGTCTAAAATAAACGAACCAATTGAATTATCATGACCATAATATAATTGTCGATAGCATCCCATACTTCATTTGCAGATGATTCTAATTTGAATATTTCTTCATCCTCCTCATTATTATTTTTTCTTAACAAAAGGATTGCGATATTTGTTTCCACCATCCAATTTATTAAAAAATGTTTCTAAATATTGTCGTCGATCGCTAGTATCATCATTGCTGTTGCCACTGCCATTGGTGGTATTTGACGCCTTCAATGGCAACAATAATCCTGAACTTCCACTACTTCCCAACAGTTTATCCAAATTTCGAATGGTACCATCTAATATAAATGGATCAACTTTACTTAAAATTGTTTTGGTAGTAGTAGTAGTAGTTGTTGTTGCCGCCATGATTGATAGTTTGATATTTATCTTGATCGGATCGGGTCAGGTCAGGTCGTCACCTAACTTACTGCGTTTTGGTTGATTGCTTTTTGTTGCGAGTTCACACTTATTTGTCTTGATCTTGAACTTGATCTTGATATATCTATATCTATTTCTATTTCTACTCTACTCTTTCTCTCCCTTATTTTTCGTTTCCTATCTTTTCTTTCTCTCGTTTGTTTTCTCGGACTGTGTGACGTTATGATACTGTTTATGGTTTTTATGATCGTTTCTGTGACGCCGAAAGACAAAGACAAAGGTAAAGTTCGCAACACCAAGAACAAGGTACTCAGCTTCTGTACACTGTACTGTAGTTTCAAAAACAAGCACAACTTGAAGCAACGGACACAAATACCGTATCAATAAAAAATAAATAAATGCCGTTGTTGTTTCCTTCGATCTTTGTGCTTAGTTAGTGATTTAAAGCACGCACGCACGCACGCATGCAATGATGTGCGAACAAGATATTTAAAACATAGTCATATGACGTCTGTCTGTCGATCTCAAAAGACACATGACCGTTAAAGAAGAAAGGTACAAGATTAAGGTAAGGTATGTACTACGGTATGGTGGCTCATACAGTAGGTATGTAAGTAAGTATGCATACAGTAGTATGCAATACAGTAGTAGTCCTATCATTAGACTAACTGTACAACACATTGATAGTCCTGATAAAATAATCATAAAAGATTGTCAGGAAAAGGTTCCAGAATTTAGATTTACAATTGAAATCTATCTAAACTTAATCAAAACTACAACTACAACATTCATGAATACATTATATCTCATCCAGCAGTATAAGTAAGTTAAGCGCCTCCAAATATAATAACAGGATAGGGGGACAATACAATTCCAACATCATCAGAAGATAAGATGATGGTTGGGGGGGATGAATATACAGTAGAGAGAGTTACTGAATTAATGGGGGATGAAATGAGGGTGGGTGAGATGAGTGAGAGAGGATTTATCAGTAATTTTCTTCTTTCTATTCATATATAGATTATTGTTTAAAAGCTGCCGCTTCCTTTTTTCCTCTCTGTCTTAAAAAGACAAGGGAAGTCAACGGTCAACCAGCCACTTATGTTATTTTGATTCATCTCTGAATCTGTCATCAATCAATACATTGTTCCTCTATATCCAGACACTGTCTTGTCTCTACTTGTGGACCTCCTTTCCCCCCTGATGGCATACATTTCTGTGACCAGTTTAGTTCTTTTATACTTGACTTTAGTTGCTTTTATCACTCTACTTGATGACCTTTTCTGCTTCATTCTATCAAAGACATGTGTTAGCAAGTTGTTGTACATTTTCCTATGTGGTGTATGTTTCCTACTATTAGTATTTTTCTTGGATCATTGGTTTGTTTGCTGTGAAATGCTGCCATATTGGTTTACTACTCTCCTTTGATAGTTCCTTCAACTTCTTTATGCTATGGTCTATGACTGGTTGCCATCTATTCATCCACTTCTTCAGTTGCTGATTTTTATCTTCTAGTCTTGTTTCTAGTGTTTCATCATCTTCCTGTAGTACCATTTCTCTCATCGTGTATAATTGCGTTATTTTCTTTGAGAGCAAATTGTTTCAGCAACAATTCTTCCTCCTGCCACCGGTGTGTATCTATCTATCATCTGTCCGTCCACCTTTCTTGTAGGATAGGAACAATGTCATGAAAGTCCTCTGTCTTGTTTTCCTACTTTTTCCTGTTTTTTTCTTGTCTGCCTTCCGTTTCTTTTGTCTTCTTGCCTTTCTGTATAAACAGAGGTTGCTTAGTTTTCTTTGATTCACAAATGCTTTATGTTGTACCTTCCATTGCATATTGCATAGTGAACTTTCTTCTTACTAAATTGTCCCAGCCTATTACTACTGTCTGTTCATCATATGATGATTCATACCTCTCCTATCTTTCTTGTCCTCTTATTCTTAGCATCGTGTTTGATACTAATTCTCCATTGAAGTATGCAGGAAGTTGCATTCATTGGTGGTAGTAAGACATAATAAATCATACCTTTCCCATCTTTCCTGTCCTCTTATTCTTAGCATAGTGTTCGATACTGATTCTCCATTGAAGTATGCAGGAAGTTGCATTCATTGGTGGTAGTAAGAAATAATATTCACAAAATGATATGCAGATATTGTTGTTGGGTGGGTGGGCGGGCGGTTAGGTATTATAGCATAATAATAATATGCTGCATCATCATCATTTATGTGTGGTGTACATACAATCAGCATCTAAACTGATCATATTGGAATCAAATTGGTAAGCAAGAATAGCCATGACAAAGCTAAGCCAGCATTGAGGGATATATCATAGATGTAGATTATTTGGACTGATACATATTTGCTGATGGTAGAAGAAGAAGATGTATATGCCATCAGAGTTATATATGGACCCTTTATTATTATAGGTGGGTTGCTAAATTTACAGTTACCTTGAAAAGAATGGAAGCCAACAATAGTATACCGAAAGACTTGAATGGACATCATCAGGAAGAGCTGGAGGACTGGGCACTTGCCTGACAGCGCATAGCAGAAATCTAGTGGAGCATGTACAGTGACTACACATTGGAACACATCAAAAATTGAACTGCAAAAATTTCATGAATTTAGTAAATCCATTTTCTATTGAAATGAACCACAAAATATCTCAGATAAAAGGATTAATAATCGATAGTAATGTCAATTAGGCAAGGTCCGATAGGTAGTAGTAATTATGTAGTCTATTTGTTCCGTAACTTACTGACCCTACGTCAACGCAAGTTTTTATTCCTGTTTAATTTTTTTTATCTTGCTGTTAATGTGCATTTTTTACTTATGTGGGGTATATAACAGGTAGTAGTAATTATGTAGTCTTTTCATTCCGTAATTTACAGACCCTACATACCCTACATTGGCACAAGAAAATATGTCCTGGAGAATGCATGGGAGGTTTGTACAACCATCAGTAAAAGTAGACATACAGGTATGCAGTGTACAACCATGTAAGTAACCTGTTTTGGGGCCTAAATGGCCTATGTTGTAGTTAATGCTGCCCTACAACTTCATAACCTCAATAGAAACCTAAGCATTATGAGGACCCTGTAGGTATAGGTATATTGGATGCTGTAGAATCCAACCTAGAAGTTTTGTCCTCTGCAACCCTTTCAAATGAGATATATTGTTGTTCATTTCTGGTCAAAAATCTTGTTATTTTTGTGCCTTCCACAACAGCAAATTGTAATTTATCCAACAACCACAGCAACAAAAAGTGGTAGCGGACAACTACAAGGTTCTAATATATCATAAGAATGCTAGTGCATCCAACCCAGAAGGTGTTGTCCCCTGTAACCCTTTCAAATGAGATATATTGTTGTTCATTTCTGGTCAAAAATCTTGTTATTTTTGTGCCTTCCACAACAGCAGATTGTAATTTATTCAACAACCACAGCAACAAAAAAGTGGTGGGAGGCAACTACAATGTTCTGGTATACTATAAAAATACTAGTGCATCCAACCCAGAAGGTGTTGTCCTCTGTAACCTTTTCAAATGAGATATATTGTTGTTCATTTCTGGTCAAAAATCTTGTTATTTTTGTGCCTTCCACAACAGCAGATTGTAATTTATTCAACAACCACAGTAACAAAAAAGTAGTAGGAGGCAACTACAATGTTCTAGTCTACTACAAGAATGCTAGTGCATCATATCCAGAAGGTGTTGTCCTCTGTAACCTTTTCAAATGAGATATTTTGTTGTGTGTACACATACATTTTAAAAATCCCTAAAATGTATGCTGTGTGTGAGCCTACATTGTGATATACCAGTAGGCTTACAAGACTAAGGAATATAACAGTCCTCCATCCAATAGATCAATTGTAAACTTTATAATTCATTTTTCTAAAAAAATGACTTTTTAGGTGTATATATTTGATGCTAAAGTTGTTATTCTATACTAGACTAACAAATACTAGTAAAATGTGGGCATGATTTAGTTTTTATATTAATTACTAGTTCCATGCGGAGATTTATTCAATGCTTTCGACATATCCCCCGGCGCGAAAATTCAAAAGAATGATTGATTCATTCATTCTGTTTGAGTGTACTAGTGACTGTACAAAATATTGTAGGCTAACCTTAGTCGTATGCTGTATTGATGCGATGGTACAATACAATTGTCTGAGAATATTTTTCTTTTTCACCAAACCTCTTTAGGTTCGATCGATCGAGACAATAATATTATGTGAACATTAACATAGGGCGTCTGCAGTAAACGAGCCTGGGTCAGTGTGGTCCTGTCAAGAAGAAGAAGATAGAACGATCGCATTTCATGAACAAGAAGGTTCTTGCGATCGCATCGATCGCAGTTTTTGTCCTTTATGTCACTTCGATCTTCTACAGTAGCTATATCGTCCTATCGTTCAACGACAAAAATCTCGCCGCCACGTCACAAGAACCTCTTAAAATTTTGGTGGTAGTAGCAGTAGAATCGTCACAGCATTCATTATCACCATCAGACAACAATACATTGAGTACAAAACAGGAACTACCGACATATTTCATTCTAGAGTTAATTCCGACGAATTGTTTGACCTTGAAAATATTCCTACATTCATGAAGGATTATTTTGAATGGCATGGACGGCAATTGCAGATAATGAAAGAAGATGCGAGAAAATCGGAGACTGATGGCAATGATAGCGAAGAAAACGATGATTATCTTGCAAATCATCGGTTTTTGGTTTACGTTGTGCCGGTGGCAAAATAACCGCAAAGAATATGTAATAGATCGATGCGGTGGGTTATCGATCGTTTGAAACCACTTCCGCTATTTCTTTGGTACGCCGCCACCACCAATAGGATTCTATTCATCCGATGGGATAAAAATAGACCGGCTCCAATCGAAACGTTTATGATGCCGGGGAACAGCTGGAATTGGACCATCCCCGACGCGTTGTTGAGGAAAATCGACAAACTAGAAGAAAACATCGGCATCGACAACAACAATGGTGGCGGCGAGAATTTCACTCGCCTATATTTCGATGGATTAGGCGTCCATCAGATGCTTCGCAAAATCGGCGATCGTGCCGTTTGGATGATCGAAGGAAACGATTATTCTGGTGGATATACACGGTACGCAAACTTCGTCAACGCCGCTATCGAGATGTCATCATCCGCGTCGGTATCGGATGCGGTGTCTGCCTTGAAACTCCGGCCCGGGGATGCCCACTACGAAAATTTCTATCACGATTTGTTTCACATCACATTTCGACCGTCCTCTGGAGTCCAGACACTTTTGAGTGCCTACTTTTACGACCCAAAAAAACGAACGAGAACATCGAACGCGAGAAAAGAACGAGGATACCGGGGATGGTATTTCGTCGATGTCCAAGTCGTGGTTGCCCGTTCCGTTGCAACGCAATCGATACGCGGTGGCTCATTATCGAGCGAAATATCCGGGGAACCCTATCGGGAAACCCAAAACCGAACGATCTTGCGTGAAATAACAATCCACGCTGTCGAGTGTGCCAAATCACGTGCAAGTGGCGCAAGACTGCTCAAGAATCCTCGGAACAAGAGTTCTTCTACAACGTTAGCAAAAGGAGTGTCTGCCGTATACTTTGCATCCGATACTGGTAAGTAAATGTATCTACTGATTGACGTTATTTGTGTAGGTAAAAAGGATGGTGATTACCGAACAAACTTACATTTGTTTTGGGTTTGAATTTTGAAACATCCTTTCCTAGCATTGGCAGTGGAAGCCGCTCGAGACAGTTATCACAACCACGATGCTGGCCAATTCGAGGCAGGTGTTGATCCAAAGAATGCTATCAACGTGTGGACGTATTTGGACCTTCAATCGTATGACAAGACAACGATAGCAGCGACAGAGATGGCAGCAGTATGAAAACGAAGCACACCATAACCTTAGCTGAGGATCCACCTCATTTAAATTTTGCTAAGCGGGATGATATGTCTGCCTTTAACGTTATTTTCGTTGACATGTTCCTCATGAGTTACGCGAGTTGCGTTGTTTACGGGGCGGTGGATTTGGTGATTTGGGATCCCTCGTCAGCTATCGACCTTCGTGCGGCATGCCATACACGGCCAACCGTGGAATCTTGAAGCATTGTGATCCATATGATTGACCTGATACAAAATGTGTTTGGGCTGCCACTAGAACATTATATTCTAAGGGAATATCTATTTATTTACATCATAATAAACTGTTCTATTGTTGGAACAAAGAAATGAAGAAGAAGTATGAATGAATAAATTACATTATGTTAAATTTTATTGTATTACATATAGTGTGTGCAATGACAAAGTTGTCGTTGTCGCATTTTCCAAATTGAGAAGAAGAAGAAAAAAGGAAATATAGTAGGATGGGAGTAGGACTACTACTACCTAATTCTTTATTCTTCTACAATTTTTCGTATTCTTTGTTTGGTTTTGATTTTGCGTTCATTACCATTTTCTACTATTATACACCAATTTGATTAGGAATTTTCCTTGATGATACCGTAATGATAGTTTCATCGCCGTCCTGACTTGCAATCCACCATGATTTGAATTCATAAAAACTAATCTTTGAATCAGCATCTTGATCGATTTCTAAAAATGCACGGTACGTGTACGCGTCATCTAATTCTAATCCTAATGACCAAGTAAGATTTGAAAATTCTGAAATACCAATCAAAGTATCTTTATCGGTATCGGCTTCATCAAATTTACTCCATAGGAAGGAATTATCGGTCAGTGAAAGTCGGAGACGTTCTAGACTAAAACTTGCATGTGCACCAGTTAATATCGCTAAGATACCCAGTCCGATCAACGTAAAGCCGGTATAGTATACGTAGGGTAGAAAAAATATCGTTATATTCATCGTACCGGCGAAGATATATAAAAATCCACGACCCCAAACAAGCCGTAACACATTCAGATACCGGACCAATAGATTACGAATCCTTGCACGTAATGACATTGGATTACGATGGCCCCATGCCCGAACTTCAAAGACAATTATTAGGAGACACAATGTTGTTGAATGGAGTGCACATATCCCCGTTGGTATAGTCCAAAATTCGTCATTTGTTACTAGTGGGTACAGCGTTGATGTTAATGCAGCTAATGCAGCAAGGAATGCTAATACTTGAATGATTGCCGGGCCCTCTTCTGATGCATGTTTCCATCTCATTAGTTGTGCATTAGCAAAATGATTATTTGATAAATATTTACCATTTTTTGTAATTGAAAAATCATCTGCTGTCATTTCACGTTCATCATAATGACATCTGTTCTTCCATGGTAGGGACCATCAGCGTACCATCTTCGTCACCATCCACCCATCAGTTGATCCACTTTGTCCACGTGTAAAGTCATCTCTACTACTTCCAACCGTTTCACTATTGATGTTAGTCAAACGTGGTGTTGATCTTGTAGAGGGATAACTCCCGTCATTATTCCCGTCGCCGTCATCATCTTCCATGATCGTGTAGGATTTGCTTTCAAAAGTATTTTCAGAAACAAGGGTCGATGAGGAACCGCTTAGTGAATAACCAACTGTACCATTCGCATCGTTATCAATTTCAACATATATCTTATCCCAATCCATATTGATTGGTTGTCCAACACTACTACTACTTCCTACTACTCCCGTTGATTTGGCTTTGGACGCATCGTTAGAATTATCATCCGTGCCGGTTGTGTATTCGAAATAGTACCATCTGCGTGTTCTCCTTCCAATAAACCAGCCTGCTTCTTCTTGCTATTGTTGAATAATCTCATTGTTGTGTCCGTAGGCTAACGTAGGCAATAATGAACTTCTAGATAGATGCACGAGTGCAAGAGTTTTTTTTTTCAGCTATGTTGTCATATAATTATGTTCATGTGCGTTCCCTTCCATTCAACTTATTTATTTGGTTGAGATTCGTTTTGTTCTTTACAGTATATTCAAAGGTACTATCTGTACAAGTTTCGTCCTCTCCCTCCAGCACAAATGAATTCTATAGCAAAGCGTATTTACTTTGTTTTTTAGCTTCAGTATCACAAAAACGGTATTTTTTTGTGAGACTAAATTCAATGGCGATATTAACAAGAACGCAATAAGCGTGACTGAGTTTTCGATCATAAAAATTATACGATGTATGTATGTTTATGTACATTATTTTATTTATTTTTTATCATACTAATCGCTGATCCGCACAAATCGCTATTTCGATGTCGCGCGGGACGGGGGCTATCTGTTCGGTCCTCATACAATATATCAATAATAACAGTATTATATACCTGATAAACACGTCTCTCTTACCACTACTCGATACTTCATATTATTATGATGCCGAGAATTAATTGATGGAACAATGATCACACCGACGAGCTACGAAATGACGACAACAACAAATAATAATGAATAATGACAAGTGAGTATGCAACCACACCTCTTATTATGATATAGTCCACAAAATAAAACAAGGACATACACATTTGAATAAATCATCTTGCTACAGGTTTATAATTATTATATACTAACTGCTTGCTTAAATAAAATATACAGAATTAAAACAATAGTAGGACCCTTCTGTACATAATGACAAGTGCAGCTGCTAAAAGCATTGCAGTTATTATTTTTCAGTCTCGGTACATTGTATCTATGCGCATTTCAAGGGGAGAGATTAGATAAACCCAACCTTTTTCTCATCTCCTTCTTAAGAGCACCACTTCCCACTTCGTCATTAAATGAAAAATATTGTTCTATAGTAGTGTTACCATTTACAAGGATTGGTTCTTTCTTCATTTTTTCATAAAGGTCACTATTGCGTTCCAAAGCATTCACTAAATCCAATGCAGGTTGCGGATCACTAATATTGTAAAAGACGAATGATTTTTCATTAAAGATATCAAATATTTTTTTATCTCCATAATAAATTGGAATACACCCGCCAGCATAGGCCATCATAATCTTTTCTGTTATGTATCCAGGGTTGTTATCTGCGTGTTCCATAACAAAGCAAAAACGATACTTTGAGTATATCTTATAGTTGTCCCACCAATGTCCAAAGCCACCAATTTTAGTCTTAGTAAGATTTTCTCTAGAGCCACTTGGTGGTGTTCGTCCTTGACATTTTCCATCACAATGCACCTGACCCATTTCCGATAGTAATCCAACAGCCTCTTCTCTGAAAGGTACACAATTCGAGTTTGCATAAATCATGAAGGTATTAGATTCGCTCCCCCTTGGCCTATAGTTTGGGAGCGTCAACGCAGACGGAGATAATACATCACGATAATAGAACCACCATATCAGTTGGAAGTAAAACAATTGTATATCTTGATCTCGTGTAGTGCTATCTTGAATAGGTCCAAACGCATGAAGATTTGATGTCTTGGAAGTAGTACCTTTTACTGGATGATCGATATCATTCTCGCCAGAGAAAAAAACGACATGCCCATTGAAGTGGGTATGTAACCATCTTTCCCAATATGGTAGACCATATTGACCAAATATACTAATAGATACATCATATGGGTTTGTGTAATTCACTTCAGTATATTCAGGAGGTATTTTAGGGTTTCGTCCTCCTACAAATAAATTAATGATTCTATATTCTGGTAATACGTCACTCATCAATTTCTTTATTTCCCCAATACCATTCCCATCATTTTGATGAGAATAATAGATCGTTGGTAATGATTTGTGATCTGGAGATTTCCAACGAATTGAGTTTTCTTCAAAATTCTCATCGTCATTCTTTGCAGTTGTTCCGGGGAGTATGTTAGATGTGATATTGATATTATGTAAAAATCCATATACTACAAGGAATGACATACAGAGACTAATCCAGTTGACTCTATTCGTATAAGCAGTTGACGTTACAGGCTCGACTTTCTTCTTCATAATTGATATCCGCCCCATCGCGAAACAATGGTTGGAGTTTAACAAGATAATTTCATATCCGATTATAATAGTTCTTGTTGTATTTGTGTTGTTGCCACTGTTGTTGTTTAGTTGCACTGTGTTGGTTGTTTTTCTACTATGTCATCGTTTGATGTGAAGTTAGTTAGTCGTCGTGAGTGTAGCATTCCTACATTCCACTCATACCAATTGGTGCGAATGACCATTCTGGGCGCCAACGGTGAAATAAGCCCTAAAACTCCTTTCAAAAAGTGAGCATATTCGACACACAAGTATCTCAGTCAAAAGTGATGCCGCAGTTGTTGTGAGGAAGCAAATTACACACTGCAATGATAGTACAGCAGCTAGCTAGCTAGCAGAGCAGTATGGACGTACCTTTTCAGTAGAAGCTAGTATGGATTTACAGTTGCAAGAATACTGTCATTCTTAGGACCCAGAAAATATGTTTTTAATCTACAAGATAGTATCGTAAGTATGTATAATAATAAATGTGTAATGTGTAATGTCTAGTTTAAGTTTACTACTGGACATGTAAGTGAATAGATAATAATATGGAATATGGAATGGTATAACTAGTATATATTCTTGTATTATATACAACATGAATGGAATGATATCATTTTTTTGAATTCTAATTCTTGAAGAGAAGATATCGGAGAAGAAGCTACTGAAGGATATTTTTCCTTCTTTTTCTTCTTCTTCTCAATCCTCGTAAAATTGATGCTGGTGCTACGCTGCTGCTTCAAGTCGTCGTTGATATTGTTTGCTTGGCTTGATGTTCTTGCAATGATGATCAGATGCTGATGCTGATATTGTTGATTTAGTACTATTACGTTGACTTTTTGTACGTTTCTTACCACGCCACCAAGAATGGAATTCATTAAATGTAATACAATCAGAATTCTTTGTTTGAATTTCTTTCATAAATACTTCTGGTATCATACTTATTTCATCTAAATCTAATCCTAATGTCATAACTAATATAGAAAATTCATGTTGATCTAGTCGAATTGTCTCAACATCGCTGATGCTGATATTGCTGCTACAAATATTATCATCTTGATGTGTAGCGCGAGCTGCTGAAATAAATTTTTCTCTTAAATGTTCATCATTACAATGGATTGATGTATCGAGGAGTGACCAACGGAATGCAGCATGTACACCAGCAAAGAATGCAAATATACCTAATATCATTAGCATAATCCCTGGTAAATATATCAATACGAGAGGAACCATGATATTAATAGCATTTACTATATATGCAACATTTGCATCTGCATCTGCATCTGCATTTTCCGACTTTGATGATAAGACAATATTCGATATAGTTGCTGATATTGGTATCATAGCAATTGTCATTGATCCTGTAAATGTATATAAAGCACCTCGCCCATATAGGAATCGAAATACATTGAAACGTTGTAATACATCATCACGTGATTTAGCACCAAATACATCTTGATCTTCGGCGTATTCACGATATGCATCAATTGGTAGTACATTATTGCTACCTCTACCTTCATCATTTGAATTTTCTGTATCAAGATTGTTTTGAAATAAGCAACAGCCACCACCAGTAAATGGTAAACAAATTCCACTCCGACTTTCAAGTAGTAAGATAAGTATTGAACCAACAACTAAATGAAAACATGATACAATCGAGGATGATGTCCATGGAAAGGAACAAACTGCAATTAAAAAATAACTGACAATAAAATCAAACATGCCAGTGCAAATGACGCAACTCTAATATAATTCGGTCCTTCAATTGCTGCTGTTTTCCATATTTATATTGGGATCTTGCATGTTTATTACAATCCATCCTATCAATATCATCATTACCATCATGTTGTTGACGATGGTGATCCGTGATGATGGTATCATGATGATGATCTCGACGGTAGTTACTATTACTACTACGGGGAGCAGCACCACGATCTCTTTTACTTTTACTATTCCGTCCAAACCAAGAAGTAAGTTTGAAAAAACGGCTGTCATCATCATCATCATCATCATCCTCCTCCTCATAATATTCGAGAGAATTGGATTGAGTAGAACATCCACTCGATAGTGTCATAATCTCAATATCATCTTCTTTAGTATGTACTAAAATCTGTCCAATCTTTGCATTCTTTCGACTTCGACCACCACCATCACCATCACCACCACCATCACCAGTACTTTTCATCTGATTCTGATTCTGATGATCGAAACGACTTTGACTACGTATATCATGACGAAATGATTGAACACGATGTGAAAAGGATGTAACACGTTTCGATACTGCTGAAAGAACATTCTTTCTGTTGTTATTATTACTGTGAAATTGTTCTTTATCGTATTCAACTTCAAAACATACAAAATTTGTACCTCTAGTACCATTATCAACGTCGAAACAAGATGCAAAATTATCATCCTCGTTGCTATTGTTGTTATCGTTGTTGCCAAACATAGGATACGGACTTTCAATTCTCCTACAAATTGTTGGTTCTATTGTCAATAAATGTGACTCATTGTCATTATCACTGTCATTATCACTGTCATTATTATCAACATTATAACGGCCACCTTCCAAGTCTGATACTGCTGATGATGCTCTAACAGTCATACTAGTGGGTGGTGAATCTATGGTACTGCTATTAGGAGGTTCGTATCCATTGCTGCTGTTGTTTTTGTTTTTGGTAATGCGAGCAGATTTACCACCAGGAATGAGTGGATTATCATCATTGATGGACGATGATGATGGCAATGACGAAGATGAAGACGTTATTGGTCGTCCTCCCGTCGTCGCTCTTGAAGAAGGCAACAGCGTGCCACCTTTCTCTTTCTTCCTACCAAAGATTCCCATTCTTTTTTTCTTGCTTGGTTTATTCTACTCTGCAGTACTCTAAATATAATGGTCTCACTCGGCACGAATCTTCTACCTTTCTCTATCTTCTCCCCTTTTCAATTCGTAGATAGATGTAACTGACTTATTTAGCTCGTTTGAAAGCGATGTAAAGTATGTGTTCGAATTGAACACTCGTTTTTCCTTCTCCTAACAGTAGCTCGATGATGTCTCTCTATCTCTTCTACCGAATATAGAGGGTTGTTGTTGTTGTTGTTTGGTTTTGATATCGTTTCTATTGTGTGATGTTCGTTAATTCTATATTAAAAGATAAAATAAAATGAATGCATTATGGATGACATTCGTTTTACAAAAAGCGAATGCGAATAGTAGTAGGATATCGTTACAGAAGGCGAATTCTGCCCTGCAGAAAAAGATGACATCACTTCTGATGGGATCATGATACATAAGATAAGATACATTCATTCACTCATCTCATACGGTATTTCCGAAATTTGTGAAGCACACGCAATTTGAAAAAATTGAAATTTTGTGAGGGCTATTCTAAAGCAACCAGCCTTATTCCCTAAACACGTGCAGAGTATCCGACAGATATGACAAATCGGATATTTGAGGCTCATTTTTCTTCTTTCTGATTTTTACGTTGATGAACAGCTAATTTATTGTTTGGCGCCATGAATTAAGTCATGCATCGGATGGTGTCACAGACAACATACTGTTTCATTCGTTCGTGATTGATTGTATCATTCTTCATTCCTTCTTTTTTCAAAAAGGCAAAGATTCCAATACAAACAACGCAACTGACAAAAGAAGGCCTAATAGTATTTACTGGCTATAAAACGCTTATCAGAGCATAATCTTTCTATATTTGCATTCCCCGCCCCGTTGCTTCACATTTTTAGCAAGTCCTCCTCGTCATTTATGATTTGCTTTCTTTCTTCTTTTCTGTCTGGGTTTCAGACAGAGAACAACAGATTGATCCTTCTTCTACCGTATCTACAATTGTACGCTACCGTACTAAGTACTTCTTCCTAGTTTTTCTTTTGTTTGACTGTCGTTTATTTCGCTCTCTTCCCGTAAAATTTTGTTCACAGTCATAATAATCGATTTTACAGTTTATCGCATCGCATCACTTCACATCGCATCACCACATCTATATCTTGATTACACATCAATCATACTGTACTGCTGTTAACATCAAGGAACAAGAAGCAAAGCATTACGGTAGGTAAACAGCGGTTTTATTATTATCGTTATAAAAAATGGTGTATTCTTACTACGATGAATTACTTAGTGGTGACGACAATAGTAATTGTGCACCACCATCATCACAGAAGCCATCTCCGAAATCACGAACGACGCCACTAAAGTCACTGAAGCCGATAGCAGCACAACAACAACAACATGAAGAGACAACAAAGAAGTTTCGAAAAAAATGTATTTTTGGTCAACGTTTGAGTAGTATTCGTAATAAGAATAAGAAACAACAACATACAAGCAATGACAATAATAACGATAATGATCGTCATTTATTTCCATCTCCGTCATCATCATCATCGAACAACACCAGGCATGATGTTATTTCAATTACACGTAACGTCGTCGGCAACCAACAACAACAACAACAACAACGAGGAAAATGAAGAATCGAAAGTAGCAGTAGTAGTAGATGATGAGAAGAAGAACAAAAAATCAGAAGCAGCAGTGATCTGTTATAATGGAAATCAGACGAGTAGTAGTCCCAAAAGTGTCGCTGCTGATGCCTTTCTAGTACAAGTAGTTCCTGTTTCAGCACAAAAAATGATAAAAAAGTACTACTGAAATGATGGTATTAGTAGAAGATACAACAAAGAAAGTGACAGAAGAAATGAAGGTGATGTTACAATTTAGTAGTAATCGATCTATTGAATTAATTGATTCATCGACAACAGTAGGATGTGAATTAATGACGAATGTTGACTTAATACATGTAATACAATACAAGAAACATTTACAGCAAATAATAGTAATAGTCCATTTAATAATGTCTGTGATGAAATTGAATTATTTATTCATGAACATTATGATATGTTTATCAATATTTTTATAGTAACAATAGTAATAATAACAAAAGCAACAACCACCAACGTACTACTACTACGACTAGTAATAATAATAATAATATTTGTGCAGCCGCCATGACAGCATCATCATCATCATCAACCTATGATCCAACAATGAAGATACCAACAATCAACGTGACATTATTAGCGTAGTGTCATCGGAGTAATAAGTACAAAATCCGTAAATTCCACACCGACCGACACAGTTTGTGGATTGATTCGGAATAGAAGACACGATTAAGAAAAAGACGTGTATGATGATTCAGGATTTGCTTGTTATGAATACAGGTTACACGCATCCATACGTCCAAAGTATAGATAGTAACAGAACTAACCTTTAGCTTTACAGTAAATGCAACTATCTATTTATTCTGCATATCATTATTATTATCAGTATCGTATATTGATTTTGTACCATAATTATTCTTCTCTTTATAATACTTCCTACGACATAATAATTGTAATACTGGTCGATAATATGGTGGTTGTTCTTGTTCTTGTTCTTGCTTGTCGTCCCCTCATCCTCATCATTAGAGTTAGAGTTCTGTTACTGTGAGTAGCAGTAGTATTGTCTTGTTGTTGTTCATCTCCGCATCAACATCAACATCAACATCAGTATCACATTTGTTCTAAAATTCGTATTCGGCATACCACGATGTAGTAAACGATAATCATATAGAATACCATTTCCTTTTTTAGTCGTCTTACCAATATCACAGGTGGAATTCGATATTTCACTAAATTGACCAAATCCTTGTAAATTTTTATATTTATGACTCCCTAACCAAAATTGTGTATATCCTACCTTCACATTTAAATCAATTAATGGTATAAAATACAATAGCGTAGGGTAATTCTAATTTATTTTATTTGTATTTGTATTTGTATTTGAATTGAATCGTTATTATTATTATCATCTCATCATCATCCCAACCAGCATCTGAGGCACCAACTAAATGATTCCCATCGCATGCCAACCTTGATGATTGCACCAGGTTTGGAATAGACAATGGAGAGATCCATTTCTAATCTAAATCTTCCAAATTTGTAATACTCACTGGTGGTAGTAGTGCTGTCGTCGTCGTCTTTTTTTTTCGTGATCGTTGTTATGTTATTGTTGTCGTTATTATCAAGGTTGTTGTTATCGTCGTTATTTTGTCATCATAAATAATTTCTTTATAATTGTAATACACCATTATATTGTAGTATTCAAAAAGACACCATTCCGTATAATAGTATAGAGTTTTGCATTTGTTTTGGAGGATATAATAAATCAAATCGTTGTTTCGATCGGAAGCAATTTCAGAAAATAAAAAAGAATCTACACCAATTTGATTGTCGGATAATTCAACGAATCGCAGTTTCAGCCTTACATTGCTTCCTGCACTAATTGTACTATTTTCATTTCTTGGATATAGTCTTTTTTTAATATATTGGAAACAAGACATAATCCTTTTTGACGAAATTTTGAATATCGTTGGAATTGTTGTAATTGTAATTCTTCTTCTTCTATGAATGATGATTCGTCGTCGTCATGCTGCAATAATAGTCTCTCATGATCAATAATTTTCGATCCTACCTTCTTCTTCTTCTACTATACTTTTTCTTCATCATCTTCATCATCATCATTATACGTCATCATTGGTAATGGTGCAGGTGCTGAGGCCCATACTTCACAAGTATATTCAATCTTGTTGCTGATACGGCTGATGTTATTGTTATTGTTATTGTTATTAGTGGTGTTATTGTTATTAAGTTTGTTCTGTATAAACAAGGAAAATGCTTCTGGTGATATCATTGTCTCGTCATTATTAGTATCATCAAAATCAGAATCGTCGTCATCGTCACGTCGGCTTTAACCTGTCGACGACCAAGATAGGCTGATAATAACATGGTTGGAATATTCTCTTCTGTATCCGTATCAGGAACAATCCATCGACGACGATTTCGATTTTTTGTATCATTACTGGACCAACGGATCATCACTACATCGGAATCATTATTAGACGATGACGAAGACGACAATGACAATGACGACAGTAGTAGTAATTCATTCTTTGTTTTTTGATCTAATGGTGGAACAATACCAATCACCACACATACATTGAAATTTATACTATTTTTACTAGTCATATTGGAGTGACTGTTGTTGTACTATTGCTGCTGTTGCTGTTGCTGTGCTGTTGCTGTGCTGTGCTGTACTGAACTGTATTGTACTGAATCGAAGAGCAGTACCGTACCGAAGCAGTATTTACGATTGCGAACAACTTAACTTATTATTATTGATTGTGTTGCTTGAGTTGATGAGTTTTTGATCTACGGGAACTTACGGTAACAATTGTTGTCATTTATTTATATTTTTTTCATTAATTGATTGGTTTAAGATCTTCCGATATCCACGTTTGAAGAATGAATCAATCCATAACAAGCACAAACAAGAACTGTCCTACTAGTACTGTACTGTACTGCCGACGTAATAGGCATTTTTGGGCTGGGATTTCGTGCCGATGACATCGAAAACGAATGAATAATAATATCAAGATCAAGATCAAATCAATAATACGGCCTATAGTATCATGCCAAAGATTGAAATGAATAAATCAAATCAGTTGTGATCCTTCTTGCTTTTAGCACTTCGCTTATAGCACAACCAAAACAGGTTGAGGCAAATTTTATATGTACAAATAATAAATGCAGAACTTTGTACATCCACTAGCTGTACAGTATGCAATTTTGGGCTCCATACCTTTTGTATACTGGGCGGGGATATGTCCCATTCAACTGTACTGAATATATGGTGTCTGTCCATTCAAATTTTTGTAGTGATACTGTCTAAGAGGGGTGGCAGCTAGTAAGAGTATCTCCCGTACGGATCGTTTGAAATCGTGAGTGATTGTTCTTCGCATTTTAGGTGGAACTTGCTGTATTGTAGTATGGAGATCCATTGGCAACACTTCACAGCAAAGCAACCAGCGAAGAACAACTGTTTCAAGGAAAACAGCAACAAGAACAAATGCTCTGGTGAAGAAAATGTACAGTAATCAGCTCACTAAGGTGTAGAAAAGATCATGGAGCACAGTAATACCGATGGTGAGATCAAATTACAACATGAGCCATGCTATATGATATCGAAAATGTATTAGAAATTGGAAAAAAGAGATCCAATACATTCACTATTCCTTTTGAGTTGGGTCCTAGTTTTCTATGGAATAATATTATACAGTACACTTCAATGGGAAATATAATTTTGATCATTGATTGTAACTATTTATTTTTATTTTGTTTTTATTTTGCGTCACAATGGACGGGCTGGGCAACACAGCCAGTGTATCTTCTTTGTCCCATGTATGTACATATAATATGTAGTATAGATATCAATGTACGATGCATTGTACTGTCCTCCTCAAGATTGTCTCGCAGTTCTCTGTTTCTGTACCACTTTCAATGCTTCACGTATGGTATTGTTCTGTTCTGTTCTGTTCTGGTCATTAGTTATTGATGTACCATATATGCATTGCTATAACTTACATTTTCTTGGATTTCTTCTTGACTTGTTTCTTTGTTTTCTTGATACTCTTTTTCTTTTGACTCTTTGTAGTTGATGAATTTGTGGGAGCATTCGTTGGAGGCTTTGTGGGTACATCAGTTGGCTTGTTGCTTGGCTGCTGAGACGGCTCAAAACCAGGAGCAAAGCATCCTTGTTGTAAATTCTGGCACCATGGACCTAATTTTGGATCTGGATCTTCATTATCAATTGGACACCTAGTCGCGTACAACATACTAAATGTATCCACAGTATCAGAAGTTTTCTCAGCCCACGTGGAAAGACATTGATTAAAATCAAATGCACCACGAAACATTTCATACATAGTATATACCTGAGAGACATCCCATGTGTCAAGAGGTTGGGTGAAAGAAGTTGCATTAGAAAACATATTATCCATTTTCCTTACTTGTGAGGTATTCCAATCACCAATCGGTTGGTTGAAGGAAGTTGCACCACTAAACATAAATCTCATAGTTTCTACCTGAGATACGTTCCAAGAGTCAATAGCTTGGTTGAATTTAAATGCATCATAAAACATTCCTCCCAGATACGTTACCTGAGAGACATTCCATGTGTCAATAGGTTTGTTGAAAGAAGTTGCATAGTTAAACATTTCATCCATATTCTTTACCTGAGAGACATCCCATGAGTCAATTGGTTGGTTAAAAAGATATGCATTATCAAACATATATGACATATACTCTACCTTAGAGACATCCCATGAGTCAATGAGTTGGTTGAAAGAATATACGTAGAAAAACATTCGATCCATTGATGTAACCTGTCCAACATTCCAACACTCTAATGGAGCATTGAAAGACTGGAAGGAGAAGGCATCTTTCATATCAGTAATATTCGCCGTATTCCAGCAACTAATATCAGGATAATCTGTTCTACAAACTCCATTTATGTAACAGTTAGTAAGAGAATTGAAGGATCCCACATAACTAGAAACGTCCTGACGTTCACCAGAACAGAAATCATTACAATTCAAAGAATCAAGTTGACGGTGATGTTGGTCATATTGTGGCTGGTTATGGTAGTAGGATTCGGTCATTTCCTCCTCCTTATTGAATTCTTTTTTATCAATGAGGGACGAAGTACTAGCAACAACATTGGAATATTCCATATCTTCCAGAACAGAACGTGGAACACAATATCCACTAGATGCATAGGATGTATCTTCTAGTTCCAAGAAGTCACCATTTCCTTCAATTGCTTTGTTGAG
>FMBT01000192.1:0-26280 GCA_900095095.1 Fragilariopsis cylindrus CCMP1102 | reverse complement strand
ATACTTAGTATTATAATACTGTAGATAATAAAGACGATAACTACTTTCTAAGAGGTATTTTGAGAAGAATAGGAAATCTTATCTAGTGCAACAATGAGTTTCTTAAGTGTCGGCAGGGACGTTTCGGTAAATAATAGTAATAATCCTAAGCTACGTCGTATACTTTTTCAATTCCAATTGGACAATTTCCATCATGGATGGATCTGTTTCGGTATACATGATACTTTCCGATCGTCCAATTTCTTTTGTTCCAGGTTTTGGACGAGTGGATAAATATTCCCCAATAACAGGTATGTTTTGGATGCTGCTGTACCAGTTTCGTAATATTTGACTATCGGTTTGTGATATACGATGATTCATTGTAAACCCCCCATCGAGTGTGCATATATTGTTGACATAATGAAAGACCTGGAAATCGCCCATGTGTGGTTCGGTTCCACCAAAAAAACATTGGCCACAATCATCGTTGCTGTTGTTGT
The DNA here is from genome assembly GCA_900095095.1 of Fragilariopsis cylindrus CCMP1102. Taxonomy (NCBI): domain Eukaryota; phylum Bacillariophyta; class Bacillariophyceae; order Bacillariales; family Bacillariaceae; genus Fragilariopsis; species Fragilariopsis cylindrus. The sequence goes on along the minus strand of FMBT01000192.1, from coordinate 25,801 downwards.
TGGATGATGATATTGACTTTGCTAGTTTCAGTTCTTCTGCAATGTACGTTAGCGTTGATGGTAATGATTCTAAAAAGGAAGGAATCATTTGAATTGACTTTTCTTTCGGAAACCAATTCAAAATAGGATCTGCCAATCCGTAATTATCAATACCGAGAGGTCCATATTTTTCGCCCTCCCCTAACATGAATAGCTTTTCGGCGTATTGTTGCTGTTGCTGTTGTTGTTGATCTGGATTCGCTCTATCATCGTTCTTTTTGTTGTCCTTGTTACAAGACACGATGTCCGCAATGTAGTTTGCAATATCGAGACTCTCCGACATCAAAGATCCATTGAAACATCTTAGTACTGGCAATTGTTTTTGACCGGTGTGTCCGGAAGGGATCGTTTCTTTGAACGCTGTTTCTGCTTCTGCATCCCATTCATCGAATCCAATGGTATGATACTCATGATCGATCCCACCGTAAAGCAACATCATTCGCAATGCTTCGTTGCGTGCTCTTATAGGAAAGTAATACAATACAATCATCTTTTGTATCTTCGGCAACATAACAACAGGGTATCACGTCTTAAAAACAGGGATGATTATCGCATATAAACTTGTTTACGGTCTTGGGTCGGACAGGTCGTATCGACGATGAATTATGACGTTGTAGGCTCCTCAATAGATAACTTCTTGACGTGCTTCTAAGGCTTCGTCAACCAGCTCATTCGTTGTAATGGCCTATAATGTTATCATTGCTTTTACTTTGACTTCAGTTTTTTTTTAATTCAAGTTTGTTGTTTGCTGTATTTAAATTTTCAATTGTTCTTCGATGAGAGATCTTTTAGGGGGGGGGGGGGGGTCATCAGAGTCAAAAGAGGTGAGGGGGGTAGGTCCTGTCGACCTTGGTTGATTAAAAGGGGGAATATCGTAATTCGATTTTTTTTAAATTTGCGAAAAATCTGCCGAAGAATCTGAAATCTGAAATCTGAAATCGAAACGATGACGATGACGGAAGAGAAACACTTGAAGGAATTTGAAATTCACTGGTAAATACTATACTCTGTTCTCACTGACTTGCAAATTTAAACAAGCGATCAAATAAGGCGATAGGGCTGCTATTCTAAAATTGCTCCTTAAAAAAGAATTACTCAGAAGTCAACAACATGCAAGCGAGGAAAGTTGCCACTACATCACGTACTATTTACGTTTCGGCGTGTCGTGGTCTCTTTCTATTATGTATTTTTTCACCGTTAAAAATAATAGATATTTTCGTCGCTGAATCGTTTTCTCCTGGAATCGCCAGCAAAAATGTTGGTAGTAGAATCATAGTATATACCGCAAAAAACAACAATAATGATGACGCTATTGTTGTTGACGAAACTGAGAAGGAGGCGTCGTCGTCGTCCTTATCCAATTATAATGATACGGATGGTGCATCGAAAGGGGTCGTTTCCTTACTGACGGGTATTATTAACGCAAATTCGGAAAAAGAACCATCACTATTAAAGACAACAACGACAACGACATCAATTGTATCGGATACGGCTCCAAAATCACCTGAAGAATTATTAGAACGAATAAGAAAAGATTATGTTGAACGAAATTATTTATGGACTGGTGATCTCGATATAGATTGCTTTTTTAATGATTGTGTATTTACTGATCCAACCATCTCTTTTGTCGGAACAGACAAATTCACTGAGAATACACAAAATCTTGTTCCACTTGTTGAGAAATTTGCAGAAAACTATAAATCCGAACTAATATCCATCTCACTTGGAAACAATCCGAACAGCAATGATAGTGACAGTGACAGTGATAAGCATACTACCAACACCAGTATAAGTGAGGGAAATGATGCAGATGTTATGTTCGTAGAAAGTAGATGGAGAATGGTAGGATCTTTGACTCGCTCTCCGTTATTATTTTGGAAACCTAAAATTGATGTGATGTACGTACATATTATGATACTATTAATAATACCTTTGATTGTTCTGTGTACTTTTTATGTTGAATCTGAAATCCAATTGGAATTGTTTAGAAAAAGAAATGATAAAAATCTCACTATATCGAATCCAATATAATAAATGCGAATGAAATGCAGAGGGCGTACAAAATTTTGGTTCAAACGAGATATAAATGCACCTGGTTCCTATCGGGTCTATTTCTACGACGAGTCTTGGGAGATCGCTGCCTTCCAAGCTCTTTTACAGTTAATCACTCCAGCGAATACTTTCCCCAACACCAACACCGAGTAAATCGGAATAACCATGATGAATATGATATGTAGACAAACAAGCCGCGACTATAAGATCTTACTGCTGAGGTACAGTACCGCACAAGGATTAGGACGCTACTACTATGTTGTATGCATAATCCTATTTTTGTAAGACATTATCTACAATTTTTTTTTGTGTAGTGTATAACATAACTCTGCCGCTGTGCCGTACGAGTAATGTTGCGATTACCAAATACCATTAATGTGAAAAGAATCAATCGCATTACGTTGAGTGATCCCACCACTTCTTACGCAAAAAATTGTTTTAATTACGCCTTCATTCGGATACTATTAAATCTCCACAAAAGAGCAACAGCTACCGTACGCATTCATCAAGTGTTATTGTATAAATTTTACTTTTAGAATACATCGTATCTGCCGCCGTCCCAACATATGTTTAACATTAATGTATTGAAAAGAAAATTTTTGTTTTATTTATTTATACTATTATACTTTATTCGTTTGGTTGAGGTAGCATTTCTGGCTTGTAAATTGCCATCCATTCGTCTAGAGCGTTCCAGAAACTAGAGTATGCGACACTATCTAGACCCCGTTTATCCCGATTAATACTGCTTTGGGTGACGGACCAACTTTGAAGTTCCATGGGGATTTTATCTCCCTGCATACCGATATAAAACCCGAAAGCTCGATTAAAGAGCTGGACAGGATTAGAGTACGATCCTGGCCAATCTTTCATTTGCCATGACTGACCAAGAGCAACAACAGAAACAACACGTTCCCAATCTTCAGCTGCATTCAATTTCGATTTCGGATTGTCCATGAGTTCATACTCGACCGCACCACCACCTAGACGTGGGCTAACATTTCGAGTAAATACAGTCTTGGGTGCCTGTTTTATTGTACGAAGTTCCTTCTGCATCTTCTCCCTAGTTACGAATTTGGATTCAGCAAAGAACTTATGTGCATTCACCAATGTAACAGGTGCTTGCATACCTTTAGGTAGAATAATGATGGGTTTCTTCCCCACCAGATAAGGACGCCATGATTTTTTCGATCCATCGGACGAAGGTCCTCCTTTCCTTTCACTACCGGTCTTGTTCTTACCAGCCCCGTTGCTATTATTTTTACCTGTTATGGTTTCATTGTATAGCTTTAAAATACGAGAAAGATCCTTTCCTGCACCTGCCTTTAGAATTGATGAAGAATTTCCCACAGGAATTTCATGTGCCATCGATTCTTGATTATTGTATTTGGCGATGATCTCCGGTGCGACCGTTTCGAATCCTTCGGTGGATAATGCTAGATGTAGCTTGGCCTGTTCAGCGTCTCTTTTAGCCCTGATTTCACGTCGTCCAACAACAAGGGAAAGATTAGAAAATAACTTTTCCGGATCGATTGTTTTTGTCTTTGTCTTTTTTTCTTTGGAGGAAGAAGGTGGACGAGAGGACGATCGAGATCGTTCTCGTTTCTTCGTACTACTACTACTGCGATGTTTATCTTTATCACTGCTTGAACGACTCTTTTTCTTTTCATCATGATCACGATCACGTCTCTGCTCTCGATTGACAGTTTCAGATGCTTCACCCGCCGGAATAGTAGATGTCTTCGTGGTAGATGTTGTTGTTGACGTCGCTGCTGCTGCTGCAGCAGGAGATTCCGATGGTGCTGCTGTTGTTGTTGTCGTCGTCGTTGATGATGTAGTAGATCCCAGGAAAAATGCAAGGATCACAGGCTTGTCACCAGCTTTCACTGGGTCCTTTACCTGGTGTTTTTTACAAGCCTTTCTGTAATTCAATAAAGATTGATTGGGATCGACGAGCTGCAAAAAAATCGAACCAGAGGTATACTGACACGATTTTTCATTGGCCGTTACCTCGACGCTATCTACCGCTCGGATATTCGCATCTCCCAGTTGAAATGTCCCATTTTCATTGAAGGTTACCTCAGATAGTTTTCCATTTTGTGACCAATCCTTAAGGGTAGAAATATTGTCGGTCATATTGTTGATTGATTGAATTCAATATACCTTCTTCTTTGATATCTTTGTGGATGCACCAATTGAGAAATTGCTAAGTTTACTGAGAGGATCTGAACGGTTTTTTTAATAATGCGAAACGCCGTCAAGAAGCTGTCCGATACGTTCAATGTTGCTTCAGTTGAGATACAATACCGTACAGTAGTGCGTAACCGTATTAATTATTATGTGATGATCATTTTAAAAAGGTATTGAGTATGTTGTGTATTTCACGTGGATTTCCGCCAATCTCGTAGTGCAATTTTAAAGGGGGTCAAATTTAGGGGACATTATTCATCTTCCAATCTGTACTTCGTCCGTGAATTTTCCACCAGGAGTTTTTTACAATGCGAATTGATTATTCAGACAATGAACAATGCTACAGTAATCATTTTGAATCTTATTACCACGATCGACACTCAAAGCACATAGTAAAGCCAAGTATTGGAACTCTTTAATATCTATTCTTCAGGAAAACTTTGTAAAGTAAAATATCATCATGAATGGAATGCAGCCTGGAATTATTATCCTTCGGGAGGGGACAGATACCTCGCAGGTATGTACCGTTGTTGTGTTTATACATTTTAGCCAAAACTCTTATTACCGGGTACTCCCAACATAGTTCATATTCAGTATCCATAGTATTCCGCCCTCTTATTTTCTCACAAAAGTCTTGCGTTTTCCCGTTTCTTTCTTCACCTCACATTGCATCAAAAACAATCGAAATCATGAATTTTTTCCTATTTGTATCTGTAATCGTGTATCGCGTGTATCGGATGTTTTTGTTTACTGTAGGGAATACCACAACTTGTTAGTAATATTAACGCCTGTCAGGCTGTGGCAGATTCCGTACGGACTACATTAGGTCCTCGGGGTATGGACAAATTAGTCGCAAAAGGATCCAGAGCAACAATTAGTAATGACGGAGCAACTATTATGAAACTCTTAGAGGTTGCCCATCCCGCCGCAAAGACGTTAGTTGATATTTCTATGAGTCAAGATACAGCAGTCGGAGATGGAACCACATCAGTTGTTTTACTTGCTGCTGAAATTCTTGCTAAACTCAAACCTCTTGTTGAAGAAGGTATTTCTCCTACAAGGATGATCCAAACTATTCGTAAAACGGGCAAATATGCAGTCGATCGTGTCGCAGAATTAGCCGTTACTGTCGAACAGGAAGAAATGTTGTTAAAATGTGCCGGTACCGCACTTAATAGTAAATTAATTTCCTCCCATAGAGACTTATTCGCACCTATGGTCGTTTCGGCTGTAACTAAATTACATCAGGCTGGAAACGTTGATGAAATTATGGATTGGATCTCCATTAAACAGATTCCAGGTGGGGACGTACGACAATCATTTTTAGTTGAGGGTGTGGCCTTTAGAAAGACTTTTTCCTATGCAGGGTTTGAACAAATGACGAAACGATTTGAAAATCCAAAAATATTACTCCTGAATGTTGAACTTGAATTGAAGTCGGAAAAAGAAAACGCTGAAGTTCGAATTTCTACTCCTGCTGAATATCAATCTATCGTAGAGGCGGAATGGCAGGTCATTTATGACAAACTCGATGCTTGTATTAATTGTGGTGCCAATATCGTCCTATCGAAATTACCTATTGGTGATTTAGCGACGCAATATTTCGCTGATCGTGGACTGTTCTGTGCGGGACGTGTCAATGACGGTGATATGAAACGAGTTGCAGTTTCTACCAAAGGAGCCGTCCAAACTACCACAAGTGGCCTAACTGAATCGATTCTTGGAACATGTGGACTCTTCGAAGAGAGTCAAGTCGGTGATGAACGTTTTAATTTGTTTACGCAATGTCCATCTGCCTTGACATGTACAATTGTACTCAGAGGAGGTACAGAGCAATTTATCGCCGAAAGTGAACGTAGTGTACATGATGCACTTATGGTCGTGAAACGGACCATTCAATCAGGATCAGTCGTTGCAGGTGGTGGTGCTGTAGAAATGTGTGTATCGAATTCCTTACGACGTCGGGCCTTAGAAATTGAAGGGAAGGAGCAACTGATAGTTTCAGCCTACAGTAAGGCATTGGAAGTCATCCCGCGACAATTGTGTGAAAATGCCGGTCTGGACGCCACTGACGTTCTTGCTGCCTTGCGCCGGAAGCATAGATTAGAGGGAGACAATGTCTGTTGGTACGGTGTGAATATTGAAGAGGATGGCATTACCGATACCTTTGATTTAGGAGTTTGGGAACCCAGCGACAACAAGATGAATTCCCTACAAGCAGCGACTGAAGCAGCCTGTGTCATTCTTTCAATTGACGAGACCGTAATTAGTCCTAGATCGCAAGACCCAGGAGCGCAAGCTTCAGGACAGATGGGAGGTGGAGGAGGAATGAGCGGTGCTATGGGCAATGCTATGGATATCGCTAACAGTGGAGGTGCGAGAACGGGGCAAATGGGACAAGGAGTGTCCTATATGAAAGGAAGAGGAGGAGGATAAACGGGAGAGGATGGAATACTTAACTCAATCCTAAGTCTATAGCATTAAAAATTAAATTAAAAAATATCAATACAACAATTAGAGGTACTATTGTATTGTATTAAGTAGCCTGGGAATAGATACACCAACAAACAATTAAATTAGATAAATGTAGATTTTCTAATGAACTAGTCTTGATCGTTTTTGAATTGGGACGAATCTCTTTTTTTCTGTTAGCATTCATCGATACTGCTATAGTCATTCATTCCTCGTATGAAACCCCCTGATTCCTGTAGATTCATGGCATGATTAGCGAGCCAATCAGCACGTTTGTTTTCTGCTCTAGGAATGAATCGAATTTGACAATACGAAAGATCTTCTACAATTTGAAGAGCTTCTTCCCGGAATAGTTCTAGAACCACTTCTCTCGTCCGATATATTCCATTCATTTGCCGTACAACTAGTAATGAATCTCCTTCAACTATCAATTTTTTAATACCCAATGACCTAGCGCATTCCATACCACAAATCAATCCAATATACTCGGCAACATTATTGGTTGTAGCTTCAGGGTGAAAATAATACCCACACCATATTTCCTTTCCACTTTCATTGTCGTACAGGACCAGACCAGCACCTGAAGTCCCGTTCACCCTTGCCCCACCATCGAATTGCAATAGGTATTGTCTCGACGGATCGATTTTGGTGGATTGCGCCGGATCATCGGGTTGTTTCCATCGTCCTATTTTTGGTGGATTATTGCGTTGTAACTTGTGTATTGGATCATTGTATTCGACCTTCCAGTCTTTATCGTCTATGTTAAGTGATTTGCGAGTTGCCAAGGCCTTCATTGCCAGGACGTTAGCATCGGAATTTTCTTCCAACGGAATTTGTTCAATCGTAAATTCTCGCAGCTTTTGTTGGCTTATTTCAATGACATCCAACAAAACTTTTAAGGATGATTTAGATACGGTGAATACCCCCCTAATGTGCTTGACGATAACATCATTAGTAGAAGATACAATCAAATATCGTGTCTTTAAAACATTGACTGCATAATCAATACCCAAGATTAAAGCCGAATATTCCGCCTCGAATACAGTTCGATCCCCCGACACGTACATCCGTGCTGACCATAGTTTTCTTTTTGAGATTGAATCTTCCAAGACAAGCCCTACTCCCGCTCCACCGCTGTTGGGCGTGGTATGACCCTTCACTCGCAAACTGTACGTCTTTTCAGGAGATAACTTCAATTTTGACACGATACTTTCGTTTTGCAATGGATAATTAAAAGTTGAAGAAGAATTTGTTGGGTTGTTGTTGTTGTTGTGGGTTTTCTTATGGTGTATTAATGCTTTGGTCTCATTTGAAGTATAAAGTGATGCAGAAGATACTGCAGCCCAAGGCTGGCCTTCCATTATTGCGACACAATGTCCATCTGTCAAAAATTCAACTGCCGATGAAAAAGACAATATTTTAATCCTTGCTCTTCTTCGAAGGTAATTATTTCGAAGAAAAGATATTTTAATAGATCTCCTTTCCCGCGAATACACGTAGCCATTATTGCATATGTTGCCCTTTGTCACTACTAGAAGGAACGAATGGATATGTATAAACCACTTCCAACAGCAACAGCATAACACAACAACTACAATGACAACAAGGACAGAATATCTTTCAAGAGAATTTAGAATCCTACTACTGTAGCTGTCTGTAGTACTTCTAGAAGTACAGTAGAATGAATCAAACAATCATCCAACTTTCTTGACGTCGTCTTCTCGTGACATCAAGCATGCGTGACTTGATTGAATCACGAAACTAAGTTTCCACGCGTATCCATCATCACTTTTTTATGGATTTTTATTTGTAAATTTGAATATTTATTTTCAATCTGTCTTTGAATTTTCAATTTGTGTCCAAAGAAAAGAACACAAACATCAAACATTCATTCTATCACTACTACTACTAATATTACCCAAGCCTCCAACTTTCCTAGAATTCCAGGATGATTAAGCCAATAACTTTACTGTCATTAGCAGCATTTATATGTTCTGCCACGGCGTTTTCACCTTCCTCGGGGTTTTCTACTATCGGTACAAGAACAACATGTCCATTATTTATGGGAAGGGCAGCTGCCGTACGTGCACAAACCAAAGGAAAGACGGATATGAAAAAGGCAAAGTGTAACGCAACCTTCGGAAAGAAAATTATCATGGCAGTCAAACAGGGAGGGTCACCATCCACTGACGCTAATAGAGCTCTCGCGGATGTAATTAAGCAAGCGAAAGCCAACAATGTACCTGCAGATGTAAGTGCTGTTTTTAGAGACTGATATGTATGTAATTGTTGATCACATTATTGTGTTAATTTGCATTTATCGCGATAGTAAAGTAACTATTAAAATAATGATCCACCACTAACCACGTACTGTATTTGATATCGTAGAACATTGCTCGAGCAATCAAACGAGCTAGTGAAGCTAATGTTGGAGATTTTTCCGAATCAACTTATGAAGCATATGGTTTCGGTGGAGTCTCCATGGTCATTAACATCTTGAGTGACAACGCAAATAGAGTCAGCCAAGACGTTAAAATGACTGTCAACAAAAGAAATGGTAAAATTGCTGAGTCGGGGTCTGTTTTATTTATGTATGATCGGAAGGGGAAGATTGAAGTCCCAGATGCAGTAGTTGATGAAGAGGCCTTGATGGATTCTGCAATTGAAGCAGACATAGACGATTTTATGTTGGAGGAGGGAGACGAAGAAGGAAGTTCCGTGATACTAGTTGAGCCTTCAGATTGCGCTGCTATGTTTGATGTTGTTAAATCAATGGGACACGAAAAATCATCCATGTCACTATCATGGGTTACGAAAGCTCCAGTTGAATGTAACGAGGAGGAGTTTGAACTCAATATGGAAATTATTGATGCCCTTGAGGAACTTGACGATGTAGATAGCGTCGAGCATAACATGTCCAACTAAAGAAAGAGAGAGAAAACAGATTGATCACATATTTAATATTAAGTGCATGTGCATATAAATTATTGCTGCTATTCAATTCCTTATTACTTTTAAAAATATTTCCTTACAAAAAATCACAATAGAATGACAATATTAGGCACAATTATGCGGCATATTGGTCCTCTGTAGCTCTGACATGTGTGATAAGAACTTTACCGCTACTTTCGGCAGGAGCCAACAGTGGTCCCTTGTGCGCCGGTTTGCCTTGGAATCCAAACATTTTGAACATGTTTTGATCATCGTCAAAATCATTATTGTCCGTTGTTAACAACTTGTCACCATTGAAAATAGAATTGGCACCAGCTTGGAACATCAGAAACTGTTCTGCGTTACTAAAGGATAGACGTCCTGCGACAATCGGACCAAAGTTCGGGGCATAACGATACGAGCCGTAGCGATCATTCGGGCCATATCAAATGCATCAACATTACCAATGTCCGAGTCATCGCTGTCTCCCAGGGTGTACCTGCGACTGATACCAGAGCATTAATAGGGACAGATTCTGGATGGTAAGGGAGGGTCGCCAAAACGTGAAGGAGACCAACACGATCCGTCTCTGCTTCTCCCAGACCTAAGATACCACCACAGCAAACTTGAATACCAGCGTCGCGGACGTTGGAAATCGTTTGCAAACGATCCTCGTAACTACGCGTCGTAATAACTTTAGGATAATGTTCTGGAGATGTATCCAAATTGTGATTGTAGGATGATAGGCCGGCATCAGCGAGTTGACGAGCCTGTTCGGCATTCAGCATACCCAAGGTGCAACAAACCTCTAATCCCATACCATTGACCCCACGAACCATATCCAAAATATGCTTAAATGCGTTTTTCTTGTTACCCAATTCTCTCCAGGCGGCACCCATGCAGAATCGCGTCGAACCAGCCTCCTTGGCCTTTGAGCTGCCGCTAATACCTCTTGAACTTTCATGGTTGGTGTGGGCTTACAAAAGTCTTGTGGCGAGTCGATTGCGAACATAGGAACAATCTTCGGTACAACCTCCCGTTTTGATACTCAAAAGTGTACATTGTTGAACCTCCGATGGATCCCAGTACATACGATGGACGGTACTTGCTCGGTACATGAGTTCGTGAAAGGGTGAGCTATAAATCTCAGCAATCTCTGGTTTGGTCCAATCAGTACGTACGGATGCGGTAATGCCTCCCATTTCTCGACGATCTTCGTCCTCGTAGAGAGCATTGCGGTCGCTCGCATCGTTTGGTAGACGATTGATGGCGTCGTTGGAAATTGCGGATGCTGAACTCCCTGTCATGCTATTTGTGCTAGAGTTGTAACGGTCAATGACAACCTGTTGTTGTTGGGTGAAGTTTTTCTGGGTAGATGTTGATAGGCATCGATGAGCAAGGGTAAGTCTTGATGATGTACCGAAAGGCTTGAAACGGCGAGAAATGGTAGTGGCAACCACCGATAAGCGATTGGTTGACATCATTATATATTGTATGAATTTCTATTTCCTCCTTTTTTCGGCTGTAGTAGGATATCTTCTGATCTTTGGTAGAGTCAGGTTAATATAGAACTATTGGGTATTTTGTTGGAGATACTTTCTCTGGAGGTTGATTCTTTATATCATTCCTGTCGGGAGCGTGTTGTTTAAAGGCTCCTTCTTGAGTTGTACTTGTTTGATGTTTTTTGAACAAAAAGATATATTTTAATTTTGCAAGCTTTCAATTGATGTCGCTTAATTCTGAACAGCCGTACGTGTCAACCTACTACGACACGTACAAAAATAACAACCCGCGCGACGACGAACGGTAAAAAAAGTATAGAGATAGGTATGTTAGCCTGATCCCTAATGGACAATAAATTAGTATTTTTCGTACGACTAAAATAGTGTACCCAATACCAGTATACTTACTACAGTACATACAGTTGCAGTCCTTAAAAGTGTGTAGGTAGTTTAGTTATAATGTTTCTATTCAATACATCTATTTATCTTCCGTTGTTCTTCAGGTACTTGTTGCGTAGAACGATTATTTGCTATTCTGATACCTAGGTAAATAAGTCCATGGATATATAATAGTTTCACTCTTGTTTTGTGATTGATGATGTAAACTGTATCTCTCCATCAAGATTTGCAAAAGCAGGTTACTGTGACAAGATTAGAAATGTACAGTCAATTCATTTCACAGCAATGTAGACGGTGATAATGATACGGAAGCAACAAAATGAATGAATTGCTAAACAGGGCGGGGGGGGGGGGGGTTAATTAATTCACATCCCATCCATCATCATTTGAACATGAATGGTATCTACAGTAAATTATATTATAAAGTAACCTTTTCTTCAAGTATTTAGTCATCAACACATCTCATTCATTGTCTAATAGTATCATGTATGATGCATTAACACAATGTTCAATAGACAGAGACTTAGACATGTAGCAGCAACTCTAATAATAAATAGTAAGTTTTATTTGGGATGCTGCCTCCAATTGTTTCAATGAAGGTGGAGATGACAATTAGTTATTGGTGATCATGAAATGAAAAATCTAGCACAAGAAGTGCTGACTAATGAGTAAAGACAACAACAATACTAACAGAAGATAGAGGGCAGAACTAAACTAAATGGAACATAAGCACGAATCCAAATGTTATATCGATGTCTTGAATATAACGTGGCCAAAAGATGAATACAAAAATAATTCCACCGGATACGGAATATTTCAGTATAAGAAATATTATGGAAGTTGATTTTTACAATAATGCAGTGGATATGATGTAAAGAAGTGTATTACTAAAGTAAATATATAACAGAAATATATATACGTTTAATCGCTTCCTTCGGCACGCTTTGCCTTGTGTCTGGCAATACTTGCACCTGTACCTCGGATCTTCTTTCCCTTATTCTTGGCTTCCTTCATTGCCTTACGGGATGTTTCTTTCTTCGTTGATACACCCTTACGGACCATTCTGTGTTTTGGTTCAAATTTGATCATAGATTCTTGGTTATCATAAATTAAGCAAAATCCTGTACTTTTTCCACCACCAAATTTGGTTCGGAATCCGAATAGAATAGTTAATTTGGAATCACCCTTGTACATACCGGCCAAAAGTTCCGAAAGTTCATCTTTTGATACATTTGCTCTTCCAGGATGAATAACATCCACAATCATCTATTAAGAATTAAGAGAATAAGTAGGAAAGATAAGTTTTCGTGAGAAAAATGGATCGTGGAGGGAAATTTAAATGCACACCATTTTTTCTTTAAAAAAGAACAGAGAAACTATCTCCAGGCTGGAACATGTAATGTATCTCTAACGCCTAATGAGAGGTTCATTCATTCGTCACCCAAATAATTAATCCAACTACGAAAGGAACGAAAATGTATATCTCCGGCACACAAAAACATTAAAAAGAGGTGACCCTGTCTATGTGACAAAAAGACAAACTAAAGTTTAACACACCTGCTTTCTAGCTAGAAGAGGATTGCGCTTGAATTTACGGGTCTTGATGATAACTGCGTCGCTCATGGTGATGTTATTTGTCTTGTTCAATTTAAAATAAAGCCAACGTCGGGTTATAATTTAGTTTATCGTTGCTAGTGTGAAGGGAGGAAGTACGAGCTTGTTGTTTAAAGCAATTAAATTAAGAGTGTGTGTACGTTCGTGCGCTATTTCGGAAAAGAGCGCACAAATCCACGAAGTTTAGTAGATGGGGTAGAAGGTATTTTTTGATCAGTCGATCGAGTGAGTCGAATAAAATCTATTCGAAGGTTACCTGAGAAAAGCGCGCCAATTTTAAAATTGTTATGCCACAATATTATCTGTTCTTTCAAAACGCATCATCTATTCGTAAAAGGTAGTGGAATTGTAAACGGTAATGGAATGTATGTTTCGCGATCACATACAGTACAAGATCCATTTCACTCGATAGAACCTACTAGTAGTGTGCTTCTCCCACACACAGTAACAAATAACAAACAGCAAACAGCAACAGCAACAACAATAACAACAATATCAACGAATCAATCATTCGTTCAGATAACGTAACAGAACTCACTAACCTTCTATGATCTACGCCTTACGATCGTTTCTAGCACCATCATCACGCAAAAAGGAATTAGATAGATGACCATGATGCCGACTCACGATGATATAGGAGGAAGAAATGACAGGAATACGTGTAATGATTCCCACAAGAAAATAGATTCTGCCAGGTTTTATGGCCAATACCACGGACATCCTGTTAGGGATGGCTTAGATGATCTCTTATCAGTACTAAGAGAGTCTTGTGATTCATTGATTTGGACTGCTGGGGATAGTTCTCTAGATAACAAATATTGGTTCGATGACAAAAAGCCCGCTGTTGGAGCATACCGAACTTCTTTGGAACCTCCTATTTCGAATGCTGATGTTACTTACTGGTTGAATTATTTAGCCGATGAGCGAGCTACTACTACTACTACTACTATCAATGGTAATATTGGTAGAGAGGTACGATGTTCCAGATTGGCTGCTATTAATACTGCCGTTGAAGCTACGACCGTGAATGAAAGAACACGTCGGTTACGTGAACAAGATGTATTCGTTCGTGACAATATACAACCTGAGGATATTTTGGTGGTTAGTGTTGGTGGTAATGATGTTGCAATGTCACCGTCACTATGCACTATACTTTCGATGCTTTTCCTTGTCAACCTTCCGTACTCATGTCTAGAGAATGCATGTGTTTGTGGGACAATGCCATGTGATGAACATTGTTGGGGGTGCGGACCGGTGGCGATGCTTTCATGTTCATGTGCATTTCCACCGTGTCTTGGATATATGAATCACTTATTTGGTACAAGAGTACAAAAATATATCGAGAAATTAGTAACGAAAACGAAACCAAAAAAGATCTTAGTTTGTATGATATACTACTTAGATGAAAATCCTACACCGTCATGGGCGGGAAATGCCTTAAAATGTCTTGGATATGATAGCAATCCTAAGAAGCTACAATGTTTGATGCAACGATTGTTTGTTGAAGCAACATCAAAGATAAATATAAATGGGACGGAAGTAATTCCTGTTCCATTATTTAACGTACTGGATGGTAAGATCGCTGAAGATTATGTTGCCAGAGTAGAGCCAAGCAGTCAGGGGGGGAGGAAAATGGCCGAATTTATCTTGGATATAATTGAAAAATCATCCCATCATGTTACAAGCGGTTCTTCGCTGCTGCCAGTGGAATCAACATATATGGCTGATCGAAGCTAAAATAGTTTCCAAAATTTTGGAAATAAACGACAAAACATATCTATATTATATATTGTACTTGAAAGGCAAAAATAATTAAACTGCACGCATGGTTGTTAAAAAGTTAAGAATATATCGTATTACTGTATTGAACATATATAACATTAATTTATGTGTTAGCGCTTATATCAATCAAACTTTCGAGAAACTATTCCCAAAGTCTGAAAAGCGCATATCATTTCCATTCTTCATCTTTTCCCATTCATTCCTCAGAACCTTATTTTTATCACCACTTGCTACCGATGATGTTAGTTTCAACTTCGTGCCAACAATACCACTCTTAGAACGTCCTGGTGTTGACCTTCGAATAGTCGGTGTATGTTTCATACCACTAATGATATCATTGCTTTTGGTCCGCTGGGGAGGTTTCCGCACTGTAGATGATCCTTTCTCCTTCTGAGTATTTGCATCGTTGTCCTCTAGGTCTACCCGATTCAAACTGGCAAATATATCGTTCTTCCGATACATGCGCTGAGTGCCTTTTCTTTCCGTTGCTTCACGACTAGAACGTCGTCGATCCTTGGCCATATCATCCGCTCCTTTCTTATTGACATATGGTTTAGAGAAAGACCCATTAGTGTCCCACAAATAGTCAGAACTCTTGTTACCTTTACTATGGTTAAAAGATGGATGATTAAAAGATGAATTCGCAACGACCTGGAAGTCGCCCTCTCCAATATTATCGGTATTCTGCTTCGGGTCGTCGTGTCTAGAACTATTACTAGTACAATCTTCCAAGGGCTCCATTCTCCCTTTATCCATTTCGGTGTTGTTGGATTCAATCTTTGATGGAGGGTGCATATTTTTTGGTAATGAATGTGAATCGACAAATGAAGCGCTGGTATTCAATTTTCTCGTACTTCTGCTCCTACTCCTGTTTCGACTTCTATCTTCTTTTGTTGCATGCACTTCAGAAGTCGTTTTCTGTGGCGAATCTTCTTCAAGCGGTAACTTCATATTCAATTTTCTTGCACTCAAACTCCTCTTTCTATCATTATTTGGACTTTCGTTGCTCCGTACCCTTAGTGGGCTTCTACCTACACTTTTTCGTCCAACTGGGGACATTGCAATGTTATTATTACTTGTACTGAGAGACCTTAAGCTTCCTCGACCCCGTTTCACTGGAGATGCCAATTCTCCCCGCTTTTTACTCCTACTAACATCTCGTACTGGACTTTTTAATAAAGCTGAGGAGCTATGTCTGACCTTACCGCGAATTTCACTTTTGCTTCGTACTCGCGATTTATTGTACCCGTCAAGATCCTCATTATTCCGTGATTCCATCGAAAGATTCGCAGAATATGATGCATTCGCTCCAACGATACTTTTCCCTCGAGGACGCTTATACCCGTCCAGATCCTCATTATTCAGTGATTCCATCGAAAGATTCGCAGAATATGATGTATTCATTTTACCGGTACTTTTCCCTCGAGGACGCCGCGAACCTCCTCGACGTTGTCTATTCCGTCTCATCGGCACGTCCTCGCTGTTAGATTCGATCGTTACAGTGTCTTCGTCGTCAAATACCAAAATCATACCACTCAATGCGCCATCTTTACTTGTAGGTACTTGATTTTCCGTACCACGATCTTTCGACGATTGAGGTTGGGTTTCTTCATCGGGAATCAAAGTAGCATGATAAATCCCATCATTTCTTGGTCCTCCTTTGGAAAGATTAGATCTACCAAGAGACTGCCCCCGAGGATTTCTAGATCTTGAGCGATGAAGCGAAGCGCTGTTTTTACCCTTTTCACGAATATCCAAAGTCTTCCCACTTGGTTTCCTGGAGGTAGATCTTATCCTCGATGAACTTCGACCTCGACATTTAATACTTGTTGGTGAGCCCACCACACCCGTTGTTATGTTGTCTTGATCTTTTTTAAGAGCTGCCCTACTTCTTCCCTGTCTTTCACGGGGTTTGTTACTATTCTCAGTTCTAACACGAGAAGTACTTCGATTCCGATGTTGTTTATTATTCTTATTATTGTCATCATCTATATCACTACCATCCCTGAGTTTACTTCTACACCTAATCCGAGATAATGATCTTCGTTGAGAATACATTTTTGTTGTTGTACTATGTGGTGATTGTGTTTTCTTTTTTGTCGAGTTATCTCCTCGGGACGTAAAGCTATTATTGAACGTATTATTATTGTTGTCAAAGGTATTATCATTATCACTGTTGATAGGTGTTGTCCCATTCGATTCATTTTCAAAGCTACTACGTGTAGTGCCTTTTACTGGCATAGAATGAACAGATTTTGTTGCATCACTTCTTGGTGTACTTACTGTATTTCCCACGGTTGTTGAACAACCCGAAGCAGACTTCGATCCTTTAAGAACTTCTTCTTCAGAATTTCCACTTCTAAGAAATTTACTCAATTTCTTTCGAGCAGCCTTACCGGGTGATTGCGGTGGTTTTCGGCGAACAGTTGCTTTCATTTTTGCCGTGGCAACGGATATGTGCTTATAGTGAGAACTTTTACTATAAAAGTACAAATCAACGTACTTTTGTCGTATAAATCGTTCCCGAGTTGCAACATGAGCTCCCTGTATAGGTTTGATATTAACAGCATCCGCTGCACCGGGACTATTAGATAGGGACTTTTGTATATGCCCCTCAAAGATTTTATTAACAACTTCGTTACCAGTATATTCTGCTGCATCAACATCATGTATCTCCCATTCATCAAGATTGACTACTGACCGAACAAAGCAAATATGCGTCCCTAGTTTTCGGTGAAGACCTGCACATTCCAAACAAACGAAGCAAACTAAACTAGTACTACCAAGAGCAAAATTCTGCTGTGGTTTGATCAATGATACCCATGTCGGTCGCTTTTCTGGACAATCTGCACATGTCCTGTTGCAAGATTGCTTTGCTATTCGTGCCAGTCGAAGTTTTAGATCCTCGTGGTCTTGGTCTTTGGGTTTCATTCTTTCCCCTTCAATATATTAATATCGTTATTGCTTGGGTAGTGTTCATGTATACTTCATCGTCGATTCTCTCCCTCACAACGTATCATTCAATTTGCTTTAAATGTGTTTTTGTGTCGCTTGCATAGAAAATTTCTTTCTAAATACGGTAGTATTATGGGTACAGTAACGTTACAGCTAGGATTGTTATCGGATCATGTTCGCCGGTATACGGTACTGTATGTACTAGTATGATAGAAGACTGATGGAGCGTTCTTTGCCATTCTTATCACGAGGCACAGGCAATGAATAATAATATAGAATAAAAAACAAACACAATCTTGAAGGGACAATAGGGCTTATGATATATACACGACAGGCTTATTCGAGACTTATGGGTAATCGTAACATGATATTATAATGACCCGACCCCTTCGCTCCTCGGAGATGAATAAAAAGAATCTATGTCTGCTGAAAACTGGCAACAACACTCGCCCAGAACGTGAATAAGAGCTGACCAGCATGCTGTGTGACATAGCATCGCGTTATGGCCAGCTAATTTCAATTTATTACGACAGAAAACAAATCGAAACACAACAAGAACTACTGTAGTGAAATGTAGTAGTAAACTGTGCATAGTACATAATACTTACCACTGTTTGCCTGGGTAAAATGTGTTCAGTATGTATGTGAACAACGTTTGTGACAAAGAATGGTGTAATATACTTCTTTTATTGCATTGTAGTGTTGGTGAGACACTAGAGTGGGGCTGGGTTTTGTACAAAAAATAATGTGTGCTGTTTGTTTTGATACAATTTGATCCTCACAAAATACAACACCAAGCAAAGATTGAAGTCCATGTAAACCAAAATACATGATGTTAGGAAAAAGTTATATAGAATATAGACCACATCTCCACTATATTACTACTATCTGTTTATCTGTCTGATAGAAAAAATACACACAGCATTTAGAGATTATCAGTAATATGTAATAGCACTATATATTCAAGAAAAGGGAACATTTTGGTGGTTTTATTTGATCCCTCACGAAACAGATAATCGAGTTTATAACAGATAGAATAATGACACACCTAGTTAGTATTGTCTATTATGATTACTTACTATTAGTTACATGATGTGATGCCAGAGATAATGGTAGTGTGTTGCAATATTGGGGCATTAGCTTGAATCCTGTTAAAATACCTACCTAAAGAAGGTATAGTTTTTTAAGTACAGGAAACTGTGTATTCTCAATTGGCAAACAACTGTAGAGTCAAATTTTCCTGGTTTGGAAATTGTCTGCAACAAGTCAGGTTCATATTTACTTGGAATATGTCCATCAAAACAACAAGGAAGGCAGAAAAGGCAACTATGGAGCTACTATTATGTCTGATGATATATATGAATGGACAGGCTTACAATAAAAGAGGAACTACGGGAATTTCGTTTTCGCGCAAAATTCAGAATCTAATTTAAATTTATATTTGAGAATGAAACCGAAACACAAACAAACACACACACACACACACACACACACACACAAACACACACACACACACACACACAAACACACTCAACAACAATATAAAGGAAAGTTAACATCAAATACTTAGAGTAAGAATTGATGAATCTACTAGCATTGCCAAACGGAACGGTTAACAAGACGGCAAAGAAACGACGATATCTCTATAATCGGGACGGCTGGCGAAGCGAAGAAGAAGAAGAAACGGATTTCCAGTAACGCAAAGCTCCAGAATTGTATGTTTGAAGAATGTAAAACGGATTTACAAAATCAGTGTTCTTCGCATCATACAACCCAAGCAAAAAGATGGTAAAAACAACGTGCTTGCGTTTCAAAACGGAAATATAATCCGTTCCCTCTTCGCCAACAAAACGGAAATATGACCCGTTTCCTCTTCGCCAACAAAACGGAAATATGATCCGTTTCTTTCCTCACCAATCCTAGCACTATTCCCTGGAATAATGCAGTATAAAATCAAAGGAAAAGAAAAAGAAAAAAAATGGTCGTTACAACGAGAAAAGTCTACGACTTTTCTTTCTTCATTTTCAATTCTAAAGGATCATAAATTTCATTCCTCCAAAGTCTAAAAGGTTTCCATAGTACAACTCGCTTCAATTTTTATTCTACATCATACTATCAAGACAAATCATCATCATCATCCTCATCAACATGAAGTTTTCGACATCATCCATCCTTTGCTTGGTAGCCCTTGTTGCTGCTACTATTCTTTCATCTTCTGGTCAAGTCTCTGCAAGAAACAACGACGGTCCTTCATCCTTCGGCAAAAAAGTTCTCAAGAAGAACAAATCGTCAAAGGCTGAATCATCTACTCTACCACTTTCTTCGATGGAGGAGAGTTCGATGGAGAAGAGTCTCCTTACTCTGTACGGTCTTAATCGAAGTGTACCACTTACCAAGGACGAGGCTACATTCTTGGAGGAGGTCATCCAGGATGCCTACAACAAGGTTCACGAAGAGACTGATGACGGCTACTCTGCAAAATCTGTTTTGATCGAAGGCGACTTTATTGATGATCAGAGTACCCGTTTCTTGCTCCGAGGCAGCAGCAATAACAATCGTACGCTTGTTTCTGATGTGGAAATGTGTGATGATAAATGGGGCGTCCCTATCCCAAACTGTACACATGATATCGATTTCTTCATTGATCCTTACTGTAACAATTGTAAAACTGATGACGAACCCAACATGACACGTGAGCCGAGTTCTGTTCCATCTCTTCCCCCAACCTTAACTCCGACTCTTGATCCTTGCAACGACCCAAATAACCTCAATGATGGAAATGGAAATGCATGTTTAAATGATGACGATAGCAACAGCGGCAGCTACATGAGGATGACACGTGAGCCGAGTTCTGTTCCATCTAGTCCCCCAACCTTACCTCCGACTGGTGATCCTTGCAACGACCCAAATAACCTCAATGATGGAAATGGAAATGCATGTTTAAATGATGACGATAGCCGCAGCGGCAGCTACATGAGGATGACACGTGAGCCGACTGTTCCATCTCGTCCCCCAACTTTACCTCCGACTCGTGTTGTTGCGGAAGAAAGCCCTACTGGACCTTATATTCACCCTCCGCCACCATCATCATATTTTGATCCATCATATTTTGATAGGACTATCAGTCCTACGGTCAGTCCTACGGTCGATCCTATGGCCGAGCTCATCCGCAAGAGGCTGAAGAAGCAGCGTCGATTCCGTCGCTTCTGGAAAGTTTGGAACGTCGGTGTAGGAGGCAATTAAAATATGCAGTCTGTCGGGAACTATAATTTCGTAACGTTCCTCTAGTATAGATATCATCTATGTCTAAATGATGATATGATATGTGTATCGTGAGAGTTGTATGATACCAGTGACTAAAAAGATCATACTATTGAATATTCAACCAGATAATAATTACTGTAAATCTCATAATTAAACGAAAATAATACTTATATATCTTTACTTGTAATTGTTTGTTGTCATGCGAACCCATGCCATTTGTTCTCTCATAAAGTAGCCAAAAAGTCCAGATAGAGAAAATACGACTGATATGCGTTGTTGCTTCAATATCACCTTAAAAAGATACGTCATTCCATTGTTTTTGTTATTTGCCCTGCTCCTGTTGCTACTGCTGTTGCTACTACTGCTGCTGTTGTGGCCGCTGTTGATCAACAAAAAAGGGTATGATAGCGTCACCGAGAGAGCTTCCTAGCATACAACCACCATCTACAATTATTGAACCACCAGTCAGAAAGGAATCAATTCGGCAACCTCAAGTGTAGATCTGTGCCGTTTCATTGCATGTGAATGTCCTATTTTTTAAGAAATTGGCTGTATCATCCCTCAAACTATCAATTGCTGGTGTATGCATCAATACAGGAGCTACGCTTGATACTCGTAGACCCTGAGGTGCATACTCCAGAGCAAGCTGTCGGATGGCCATATCAACAGCGGCCTTACAGATAGAATATAAAGCCGTTCCAGGGTGTCCCATCGCCCCCCCCCCCCCCCCCCCCACACACACACACACACACACCTTATAATGACAGTAAATGTAAAGAAATAGAAAAAAATCGTCGTCAGACTTTTCAAGCGATAATCTATAGAGACTCTATTATTTTTCAACCACAAACAGGGAAGTTTTATACTTAATTGCGCAGAATATAATCAAATGAACTCACGGAACTCAATCCAACAAAACAACCTTTGCCTTCTCTTATATTGAAAGCAGGACATCATTGTCGATATCTTGTTGGTTGTGGATGTGATCATGTTTGCGTTCGTTGTTGTATCAACAAAAAATCCAAAATTCATTATAGTATCTTTCATCTGTATATTATGAAGGGTTATCGCGAAAGTCTCCTTCGTGTAAATGTTTTGGAGCGATAACTTTAAATGCATAATATCTCAATAGAGCATTATTGTCACAAACACACTATAAGCTAATAAAGATGATGATAATGTAAAATAAATGAACCGGAAACGCACTACTATGATCACGTTGACCGTTGACCGCAGATATGCTAATGATCATGATGTGCTAATAGTAGAATGTGATATATGCAGTGCGTGTATTAACTGTAACTTTATATCTAACTTTTTTATATGTCTATTTTTTAATTTATGTATTCTATGGGTGGGTGATGGAATCTAATGCCTTCTATCTATTGTATGCGTTGTGTATTCTGTCTATTGTGTATTGTGGTCCTAAAAATATATATGAATTTCTTCCTTCTTCTTTCCAAAAATTAATCTAACTTCTTTGTTGTTTCGTCCGTAGTAGTAGTAGTAGTAGTAGTAGTAGTAGGCGTAACAGTATCAGTAGGCGTATCCACGATCATGTCCTTTATAGCAACACTCATAAGGAAAAGTTGTATCACAAGTTCTTCAGGATGAATCGTATTATCGCAAATATAATCTGCTGATATGACCATTATCCGTCCAATTACAGTAAACATTCGTAGTAAGCTTTTCGATGGACTGGCTAAACCTGTAAAGTCCATAGTAACATGTGCCATCGTCGTTAATACTTCTGCTTCTAAATCGGCAGATATTGTTGCAACATTCATAGCAGTAGTAGTAGTAGTAGTAGTAGTTGAAAACGTTGATTTAGCATCCTTGCCCGTATATGAAGTTGTTGTAGAAGTTTTACGAGACAATAATCCAGTAGATTTGAAAGTTGGTTTTTGTACGAAGCCAAGGCATACATTGTTTTCGAAATTTGATAGTGATACAAGTAAGACAACCATTACCACGAAGTAATAGTTAATTATATTGACGTGAGTTGTTGACATCATCATCATGACCGCTTCTTGCTGATATATTAATAGTATTCTTTTTTTCTTTGTTAGTTTGACGAGAGTTGTTGTTTATAATTCCTACTAGTTTGTTGTGATTTTGATTTTATGAAATAGTGACAATGTTTGTACCTCTCGTCCTTCGATAAATCGGAGGCGAATCGAATCGTCGATAGACGATAGCGATATTCTTCTCCTTATTCCCTCTCCGAGTCGAAAAAGGAGCAACGGTCCACTTCATGTCCAAATGCGACATCGACATCGATATTTTTTGGTTAAATTATTTGATATTTGACCGTTTTGTAATAAGTGATAAGCACGATTGATTCACAGTTCGTGTGGTTGGTTAAGCTTGCCGCGACGTGTATTAAATATGCGCTGGCAAAATCGTTTTTGTCAATTAAAGACAAACAAAAAGGTTCGTCATTATTATTCGCTCAAAACAAGAGTGACGAGGTCGAGGTTTGGAACTGGTTTGAACTAATAAAATATATTATGTGGGTGGTTGTAGAATGTAAGTAGGACTGTGGGACTGTGGGACTGTCAGAGTGTTATTGAAGAATACATACTGTATGTAATAGGAAACAGAAACCTACAAGTATACTCTTACTCCAGAAGATAGGAGGAGGATGGACAGGAGAATCCCAAGATGTTTCATCCGTCATTATAACAAATCAGTATTTAAATATTTGCACGACAGCAAGGATGACCAAGGGCTGCTCAACTTAACAGGACTCGGCCATGCATCATTTAATGAGCTACTTGAATAATTATATAAACCATATTACAAATTGTACACTTGGGATGATATAAAACAAAGTCAGTATGGAATTAAAAGTTAGAAAGAAATGGAAATGATGTAAATGTTGACCATGGATGCAGTGGGTTTCCTAGGACTGGTTTTTGAGTGGTATATAGAGAACAAGAGTGAGCTTGTACACAAACTCTAAGTGTGTCATTTGGATTGACATGTACACCCATGTATAATTGGCTTAAAGTTGACATAGTAGTTCTTCTTGCTTGTTTGTTGGAACATGATGCAGCAAGAGTCGCAGCACCTACTGCCAATGAGATTGAAGCATACAAAGAAAACAGCAATATAACAAGAAAGTATCCAAAAATACATAATGTTTGGGGCTTGTGATGGACTCAAATTACAAATAGAAGAGTACGGCAATTAGTTTATGCAGATTCTATTATATAAGGAATGTACACATGGACATTATGTGAATTGTGTAATTGTCTTTGGGGCGGGGCTGATGAACTCATTCAGATCTGTGTCATAAATACCCCAGGTACATGGCATGATATTACTCAATCTGGCCATGGTGTATACGATTAAGTACAAAAGTGTGTGATGATCATGATGCAGTCGTTGTTGATGACACGTCCTACTGCCTGTATAGCACCAACAGCTGCAACAAACAATAGTGTTGTTCAATGCATTTTTGTTGTACCTATCTCCACCAAGATCACAATCGTACGACAACAATCCTCCTCACTGCGCTTTTGACATTCTTCCTGTCTCTGACATGTTTCCACCATAATCTATAATTGGATTGTTTCAACCAAAGAATTTGGAGGACCACAGCCAGGTGTGTGAGGGAAGCAACGTACAAAAGGCTGTTGTGGTTGTAAAAGATCTTCATCACCTCTCTAGATAGATTAAGGTTTATTAAAACCCTGAATTGATGTTGATAAAGTCTACCTTACGTGTCCACATTATGTGCAAGTTCAATGATTACTATTTTCTGGTGAAACTATTCTTGAATGAATCATAGTTATAGACACCCCCATCACCCCCAAGCAGTTTGACAAATCCATCATACAATAATAGTAAGAAAAACTAATGGATGATAATAATGATAATTTCCCCCCTGTCAAAAGTGAAAAACAAGCAAATCAAGCCTCTGTGCCAAATGTAACTCCAAGCACACGACAGGTGGTTACAGTACACAGTATCATCTCATCTGCTGATACTTCTGCTGATAGATAGGCGGTCATTGATGCAAAAATTACAATTCAATTGCATTTCCCCCATCCCCTCAATATTTTTACAAAGTTTAAAAAAAACGAACATATTTTAAATTTGAACAATTTGTTGACAATGCCCATACAATAACGGCAAGACATTATACCTTGTAATACTTTTCTTTCTTCATAGAATCATCACCAGCCACAGACTTGACGACACACAAAAGATTCAATATGGACTCGTCGTCATCATCATCATCATCATCCCCCATGAACATGGCGGACGATACTACTACTTATAGTAATAATCGTGAACAACAACTACAACAACAAGTACAAGTACAACAACAAGAACTTTCTGTTACTTCATCATTGAGTGGTGGAGGAAGTAGTACAACTGAGTACGCCGTGACGTTGATAGCGAAATGGGGAAAAGAAAAGATTGAATTAAATGACTTATCACCAACAACAAATATCGCCCAAGTCAAAGACATGCTCTCTGAAAAGACAAACGTCCTTCCGAAGCGTCAAAAATTAATTGGTCTTACAACAGTAACCAAAGTGAAAGTAACCGACCAGGTTCTTCTATCAGAACTCAAACCAAAATCAAAAGCA
>FMBT01000705.1:0-21338 GCA_900095095.1 Fragilariopsis cylindrus CCMP1102 | reverse complement strand
ACTGAAGGAGGTGCTACACCTGATCCGACCATTGCACCAACTGAAGGAAATGCTACACCTGATCCGACTATTGCACCAACTGAAGGTACACCTGATCCGACTCCCGAGCCAACTCCCGCGCCGACTCCCGCCCGACTCTCGCGCCAACGGATGAAGCTGGAAGGCGGTTCATATAATTTAGTCGACTACATGTATTGTCATCGATCTTTAGTGGGATGATTGCTTTCGATTGGATCAGCTAAATGGATTGGACGATTTGAAAGTATAAGCATGAACTTCCGCTCAACACAACATTGTCATTAAAAAAAAGTATTATTATGTATGGTTTCCAAAAAAAACAAAATCCTTGTCCTGTATTCAAATAGACGTCTTTATAAATAATTAGTAATAGTATCTGTCATTATTTTATCCACTTTTCTCTCCGCTGAATGTATCTTCTTTATCATTGATGCCAACAAAATATTATACCTACCCAGTATATTTCTTCCAGTATTTATATATATATATATATATATATATATATGATCAAGCATGTAAACTACTGCAGGTAATTGGTTCTATTTAAAAGTGAAGTGATGGCTGACGCCAACTTAGTTAAAAAATGCCAGGTTTCGCTTAACTAACAAGAATGCTATTACGGTAATTATGCATTAAGTTAAAATTGCTAAGATGACTTTTTAGATGTTACAGTCTTTTCAACTATTACTCCTGTTGCTACCTGTTGGACATCTATCGCATCTTTTCC
This sequence comes from Fragilariopsis cylindrus CCMP1102, assembly GCA_900095095.1. Classification (NCBI taxonomy): domain Eukaryota; phylum Bacillariophyta; class Bacillariophyceae; order Bacillariales; family Bacillariaceae; genus Fragilariopsis; species Fragilariopsis cylindrus. Next base: position 20,593 of record FMBT01000705.1, on the reverse strand, counting down.
TCCACCTTCTTTTCCTAAATCTGGAGGATCATACGTATCAATGATTTCCTGTCTTAACGTATTAGCCGCTTCTTGGTGACGATCCTTCTCATCCTTATTGTTGTTGTTGTTTTTCGTCGTCATCACTTCCTCTAGTAGACGATGCAAAACTTCTAGAAGTTCTGCAAGACTGTACTTAGTTGCATACAAATCAGGATGGTCGTATGGTAAAAGCTGGGATCGTACATAAGGACATTGTCGTAAAAGTTTTTGGCTTCATACAAATGTTGCTTGCGTTGCGATGAATCTTCGTCAAACGTCATGGCAAAAGATTTAAGGAATACAGCTAAGTTTTGTGCCGCAGCAGCAGCTGATAGCGTCGTTATGTCAGTTTTTTTGATGGAAGAGTTGTTACCATCAGAATGACGAGACATGTTATTGTCTTTTTTTTGTTTCTTTCCGTTCTTCTTGGCCTTTTTATTTTGAATTTGTTTCCCTCTTGGATTCTCAATGGCGGTTAGGAGGGATTCTCTTAGATGTTCGTCAGCTGCCCTCCATTGTTGTTGCGTTACCCCTTGCGGATTTAAAGCCACGTATTGTTGAGATTTTTGTTCCGATCTCTCACTGTCAACTTCAACTTCAACCAGTTTGTGTTGATATAAAACCTGTGCCGCTAATGTGGAACCGATCGCAGATCGTGTTGCTACCGTGTGTGGGTGTTCTATCCCTATAATACAAAGTAGTAATCACGAATGAGGTAGAACAATAAACAATAAGTATATGTCTTTCATTATTTAACTGACACAGAAGTAGACACAAAGAGGTTACATCATTATTTCTATTCGCCGGTCTGTCTTACCCAATTCTGCAATTCTAATCGCGTATGCTTCTTCTAAATAATCCATTGCAGCCTCGACCAGCGAAAGCCGTTCGGTAGCTTTTAGAGAAGTATCAAAATGAACTTGAGTCTTATTAAGATTTCCAAGATTGTGTAGCGTCGAGCCATAGCTGGCATGGTCTCTCCCGCATACGCTAGCATAAATTCGCATAGCTGCCACGTAATGTTGTCGAGCTTCTGTAAAATTACCCAGTAGTTTTTGCATCAAACCAACATTATTCATAGCTGATGCCGTCGCAGGTGATCGACGTTGTACCCGAAATGCTGTTGTGTTTGTTTCAGAAGGTCTTGTGAGCTAGTAAGTGCACGAGTAAAGTCACCTCGTTTGTACGCCTCATTAATCGTTGCCTGGAGGTCAACTAGACGTAATTCAGCGTCTTTATCCGGCATCGGTTGTGGATTATTACTACTTTCTACTTTAACTTTAACTTTTCTTCTTCTTTATCGTTGCTATTGTTGCCGCCTGTGGTTGTCGACGATAAACGATGCGTGAAATCACGATGATAATTCATTCCGACCATACGCGTTGAGCTCGTTGTACTACTTGTACTTGTACTTGTACTTGTATTGCCTTTCCACATAAAATGTTGCTGCTGCTTATTCAACAGGAGAGAAGAAGAATCGCTTGTTCTGCTTTTGCCGTTACAGTTTTTATATCTCCCTGTATCAATAGATGTGCTAATGCACCGTCGCTGCGCTCTTCTCATAATCACGGCATTCTTAGCGGCTCCTTTACTGATTACGAACACTGACATTGCTCTTGACGATGTGGCCATAACGGCAATACTTGACAAAATAATGGTACGAATAAGAAATTGAGAATAGAAAAATAGAAGTCAAATAGTCTCTGTTTACAATATAGATGTAGTCGGTATTGAGTACGTCGAAGTACAAATTGTTGTGAATTTTAAAATTGTAGAATTAACTTTTTGTGTTTGTTACACATCGTCATTCATCGATCGCTAAGTTACTAGATTGATTTCTTCATTCAACATATTGTCGAATTGCTTCGATCATCACAAGGCAAGAGGTCAATTTGGAGTTTTCTTCAGTCCCGTTACATTTCAGCCCCCTTTAAAACAGCATTAATTCCCCCGAATAAAACCCTGCATTTTGCTAATGGGCTTGAGCTTCAAGTATTAACTTCTTCAGTACAGTACTGTACACTATAATATACAGGAAATATCTATTGTTTGTTCTACAGCTAACTAACTCTCCTATTTTTCCAAACTTCTGGAAATATATCATCTGGAACTCGCATATCATGCCGGAATGACCAGATTTGATGATGATGTCGATGATATTTCTGGTCTTCGAAATAAAAAGCATCGCGGGGGACATCGAATAGGATACCCCAAACAAGATCTTGGGTAATACTGACTTCTTCATGTTGTTGCAATTTCATTTCTAGTCTCTCAAAGACTTCTGCAAAATACAACGTATTACCATCGTTAGTAGTATATCGTTGACGTATACGACAGGGGAAAATCTGATGTTCGTCCCAATCATTATACTCTGTTCGATTTATATTCGTCGTCGTCTCATTTCCTTCCTTATTGGTTGACTTGAGAAGTATCGTCTCTCTTGGAACAACACCAGACCATTCTAAATATGGATTTCGACAGAATAAGTGTAGACCTTGATTCTCGTAATCCCTTTCCTCTATAGTTTGTAAATTTAAATCCACCATTTTGTTCAGTTCAAAAGCAGGGACGTAGTTTTCGTTTATTCTATTTTCAAAAGATTGAATATGTTCTTCCCATGCTCGACCCCATTCGCGTCCATAATCTACGGTAATTTCTTCACCTTCCTTGATATCTCGAAGGGCCACAAAATTAAAAGAAAGACCTGCTTTTTCCAAAGTACCCCATTCTTCAACAGGCTTGTCCCTCCATTCTGGATGTGCCATTTGATCGTCTATCGCCCATACCACCTTAGTGTTGGGGTTAGAGTCATGGTTTATATGCGAAGTTAATAATCCGTAAGGACATAAAAGAAGGGTACTAAATAAAATTAAGTTAGATTTAATACAGCATAATAATAATGTGAGAGGATACAGACTCAATTTTGACACACATCACAGCAGGTACATAAGATTATATCTGCTAATAATAATATTAATACAAGTACAGCACATCTCACCTTTCCTTATGACCAAAACAATAATTCAACAACAATTGATGATGGATAGGATTTTCATGGTCAGCTACAATTTCGAAATTTTCAGTGCCGTCTTTCTTATTGGTTATTATTTTCTTTTTGTCATAAATGGTAAAAGTTTTTCTCTCGGGAATATGAATGAGAGGCACAGGTGCCACAAGTGAACCTTTGGTTAAGGCACGACGCGCAAATGCTCCTCGTCCTGCATCAGGAATCTTACTAATTCCATCTTTAATATTATCCATGCATCTACCATTGGCCTGCAGCCATTCTGGATCTCTTATACTGGAGTTGTAATGTTGCATACCCGATCCACCTTTTTGTTTTAGTAACCAATCCACGGCAGAAGAATCTCCTGGCGGGTCTGTCTGAGGAATAGCGTGCATATTCCGAGATAGATCCCAAATCGAATTTAGACTTTGCAAAAATATTAATAAGTCTCCCTTCCAGTCGCTGTCACCATCTATAACTGCATCGTCAGCGTTACCGGTACTACTACTACTACTACTACTAGTGATAATGGACTGATATTTCTTCAAGATTTTGTCGATTTCTTTATAATTGCTTTTCAATGGAATCTTGTCATAGTCTCGTCGTGAAGTGAAATAACCTTGACCATAATTTCCGTATATTTCCATACCAGCGGTAATATAACGTTTCGCTTTCCATCTTCGTCCAAAATATGGAGTATAACTACCAATTCCAGGAGATGAAAGTGTTGTTGTTGTTGTTATTGTGTCGTTGATACCTGGACCAGATAAACCCAATTGACGTGATCCGTAATCGTCTACTACATTGACTAATGATAACATACAATTGATTACTGCCCCAAGACCAGGAGAACAAGCTTTTACTTTTTTCACATTTTCTACCTCTTCTTTCATACCGCCAAAGCTAGCCGCCTTCCAGTGTCATAAGTAGTAATATAAAATTATAAATAAAATAATAGGATGATTTTAGAATGAAAGATAGAGCAGAGTAACGTAGAACTGAACCAAATCAAACCGAAACAAACATAACCTAATTATAGCCCCATGGCATTGAGTTTTTGGTGGCTATGGCCGTGGCTGCGTAAACGACTTACCTTCCACGTATATTCTTCCCATAAAAAACTATAGCGTTTGTCGTGTCCAACATGCCAGTTCATGTCATATGCTGGAATTACGAGGTCTCCATCGTCTGATAGTAAATATTCTCCCTTTTGAATGTCGTAATGTCCGGCAAATACCCCCATCCCAGCACCTGGGATAGTACTAGGAGCAAGATACATACCGCATTCTGAAGACGATGGCGACGGCGACGGTGGCGATGGCGACGATATCGTCGATGAAATTACGAGGAGAAGAAAAGCGACCAATGACGACGATGGTACCGCGGCTGCCAGTTGCGAAAGGAAGGGCGACTTTCGCCCAGTGAATATACCCATCCTCGTCATTTTGATGGTGATGGAAAAACAACAATGATTTACTTTGCTTTTAATAATATGTCTCTGTATCTAATAAAAGATACTACAGTTGTACGGTATGTGAAATGTGATCCTCACATTATGTCGGGGGATCGAGTATCAGTAATATTGAAAAAGTCTGAAGAAAGCTATGCAGGGGTAATAATTTTTTTGATGTACAGGAGCACCCGGTCTGAAAAATTCAATCGTGGAAAATACTTGAAACGCGCGCGATCATGGTATAATTATTTCGCCGAAAAAGGGGGATGATATATGCCCAACCCCCGAAAAAATGAATTTTTTTCAGATTAATTACAAATTTTTCAGATTAATTATTTCCGCGCCCCCTTTTTTTTTCCAAATTATCTCCGCGCGAAAATCCGTGTCAAAATCGTGTACAGTAATAATGTTTAATAAAATACATACGAAGTAAATATATATTATGAAGTAAATGTTATAATATATATATTCAATCCTGTTCTTCACTATAGTAACTGCCTTCTTCCCCACTGTAATAGCTTTCCTCATCAGAATAGTAACTTCTGCTACCGCTTCCACTTCCGCTCCTTGAGCCTGTATACGAGCCGGAATGAGATCCGGTATGAGATGCCGTCCTTGAACCTGTATGTGATCCCGTATGTGATCCATGTGACCCCGTATATGAGCCCGTATGTGATCCCGTATGTGATCCCGTATGTGATCCCGTATGTGATCCCGTATGTGAGCCCGTATGTGAGCCCGTATGAGATGCCGAACGAGAAGCCGAGCGCGAATCCGAACGTGAACCAGAGCGACTGCCATCTTCACTATAGAAGCTTTTTGAACCACTACGTGAATCATAGCTCCCACTATTTTCATTTGAGTACATACTACGTGAACCACTACCTTCACCTTTCTCATCACCGTCTTCATAATCCTCACCATTACTTGCATCATCGTCTTGATTACTGTAGTAACTCCTACTACCTTCACTATTCTCTTCATCGTATTCGTCTTCATAATCCTCACCATTACTTGCATCATCGTTTTCGTTACTGTAGTAGCTCCCACCACTTTCATTTGAATATGAACTCTTCTCTTCATAATCCTCACCATTACTTGCATCATCTTCGAAGGCATTTTCGCGTCCAAAGCCAGCGCCGCCACTAACGTCAAAACTATTATCATTTTCTTCGTCAAACATACCCGAAGCTGGAATTGGAAGACTAGCAGCAGCAATAGCAGCAGTTCCAGCCGTAGAGCCTTCCCCTCCTTGAACACCACCACCATTAGCACCACCAATAGAATATGCCCCAGTTTTCTCTTGCGAACGGCCCTTGCTCTTGTGAACAGCAGAGCGAGCTCTTTGATTGGCACTGCGTTCTTGCATAGTTTGTAAGGTCGAAACCAACTCAGCTTCTCGACCTTTGAATTGATCCATCATGGCATCTACCTTTTCAGTTTCATCAGGAAGAACTTGACGCACTAAGGCGTCGACCTGAGCACGATACTCTTCTCGTTTTCCACGTTCTTCGGTAGCTGTGGTAGCAGAGGTAGCAGATGCATCACCTGATTCACTGTAGGAGCCACTGTAGGAGTCACCCTCTATATCGTCTTGAGAAAATGTCCCGATTTTTGAATCTCCTGCCACACTGGAGTCTTGGTCATTCTTATTATCGAACGTGTTGGCAGCCTTGGCAACCGCATCCCAGTCCCCACTTTCGATGGCAGCATCCATATCATCATTTTTCATTCTCACATCATCACTCATTTGATCTTTAGAAAGAGATTTACCAGCGTAGCTGTTGTTTTCAGAAATTTCGTCGTCTGCGGACGATCCGGAGTAAGAATCTTCTTCATGCTCATCTTCTTCCCCCATATCGAAAGATCCAGACGCATTGCCCTGTCCAGCAGAAAGTTCCTCGCTCTCACCAGCTTCGCGTGAATCGTAGGTGTCATCCTCCGAGCTGTAGGACTCGGATTCTGAACCAGATTGAGAAAATTGTTCTTCGTTTTGTTCTTCTTCAAATGCTGGGGCTCCAAAGAAATTGTCTTCTCCGCCGTTGGCACCCCATCCTTGATTTGTTGAAGTAGAGGCAAAGGCATTGTCTGGAGTACCCCATGCAGGGGGTGAAGCCGTACCTCCAAAGATAATGTCTTCGTTATCACCAACTGATCTTTCATCTTCATCCTCTGCCTCGCTGTCAACTTCTGATGGTTCGTCAAATGCATACATATTTTCTCCAGCACCAAACGAATTGTCATTCGAGTTTGATTGTGAATCCATACCAAAGTCATTATCCTCTTCGTCGTTCTTTTTATTTTTCTTAGTAAAACCAAAACGATTTTTTTCACCGTCAGTGCCTTGTTCTTGTTCTTCTTCGTCGTTACTACCGAAAGCTGATCTGTCGACTCCAAATCCAGACGACTTACCAAATGATTCATCCTTATCACCGGCGGAAGCGTCATCATCGTCTTGACCAAAGCCCAGACCTCCTTCGTCGTCGTCGTCATCATCATCATCTGCTTTATTCCCGACGCGCCCTCCTCCTTTTCGTAAGAATGGTAGTGGAAACGGGCATCCTTTAACAGACACATACCCGATGATCGCGCAAAGAACAAGTACGCCAAGAATACCACCTACAACGGGCCCTACAATCTGATTTCTGTCGCTACCTGGATCTTCAGTTGGTGCATTAGTGGGAGCAACCGTTATTTCGATATCAGGAATGACAGGAAAGCTAGCATCTACTATTTTTAAAATGGTGCGCTGGTCCACTCTATTCAAGATAATATCCAATACACCGTCGGCAATTAGGGCTTGTGTATACTCTGCATACTTAGTACTCACTTCTTGTGGATTCTCGTCGGTGATAGTAACTTGAAATTTGGCAAATGCCGTTTGACAAGTATCATCGGATGACAAGTTATCAGGACAATCGCTATCCAATATAAGGTATATGAGATCACTGTCTGGCAAAAACACGACTTCAAGCTTTCGACGTCGTAAGCTAGTAGTCTCTTCTACTTGTAGTTTTCTAAGTTCTGGTTTATTGATATCACTCGGAACTACCTCATCGATTGAATTCTGAGCGAAAGTTGCGTAGGCTAAGTCGAGTCCAGTTCGACTGGAGGTACCTTCCGCAAGGTCTGCTGCTGTTAAACCCCCTCTATTGGAAATAATGAACGAATTATAGACTTCCGATTGTCCGGGCGTAAAAGTTGAACCGGGCGAAACGGATGGGGAGGAGGGCTGAGACATCGACGGAGCCGGTGACCATCCTTCTATCTGACTTAGTGCGGTAGCGACTTCTAGGCAAACAAGCGGTAGAAATTCATCCTGTTCACTGTCGGCAGTGTCAGCTGGTTTCGATCCAAATATATATATACCGGTCTCATTTCCTAATTCCAGATCTTCATATGCTAACAGAAGCGCTGCCGGGAGGTCAACGAATGCCAATCCCTCGAATGCATTTCCAGTTAATCGATTTATAAAATCAACATATTCAGTTTCATTTAGATAATTATCACCGTTAGAATCGGATGACTCTATTGCGGAGTAACAGGTTAAGTCACCAAAGGTCGGGGGAAAGGTCTGATTATCGCCTTGAGGCTCAACAGTGGGAGTTTCTATTGTATTGGACGGTGTTGATGTTACAGGAGCAATAGTCGGAGATGATCCACGACTTAAAGCAATGGCCGTATCGAGACAAATTTGGACTAAAGTACTTTCCTCAGTGAGATTCGCTGTCTGTCCTGGCTTCGAGCCGTAAATATCAATTCGACCGTCACTTTCTGCCAAATTATTGAAATTCAATCTCAAGGAAGTATTTAGTCCATCGAACACAAGTACATCGATGAATTCGTTACCAGTAAGACGATTCAAAAATACCAGATACTCCTGCTCGTTCAATCTATCATCTCGGTCTAGATCTGACGATGCCATTGATCTTTGACAGAAAAATAAATCAAATGTAGGAGCAGACGTGGTCATGTCGGATTCTGATGGTTTTGGCGCTACGGATGGTTCAAGTGCAATGTATGTACCAGGATTTTGAACAGCCCAATCTGTTTCACAACAAAAAGTGTCTATGAATGCATCCTGTTCAGTAGAAACTCTTTGTCCCGGTTTAGATCCAGAAATATCAACCTGACCGTCCTTTGTTGCGAACTTGTTGTAATTTTCCTGCATATTTTGCGGCAATTGTTCGAATTGTTTACCAGAATATTCATTGTTAGAGAGACGATTAACAAATTTGATGTAATCAGAGTTGTCCAAAAGATCATTTTGATAGCTGTCAGAAATCGATAAATCGACGTTGCATTGTCCCCGATCAACAGTCGTGCTACAATCCACAGGAGCACGTGGTGTACTGGGAGTGGGATCAGTTATAGTCGTCTCATCGTCATTCGTTATAACGATAGTACCATTATCGTTATTATTATTAGTGGACGTAGCCAGAATGATAGCTTGGGTAGATTCACAAAGTTTGTTGAGTTGTGCGTCTTGTTCTACAGTTGGAGTTTGTCCTGGTTTGGAACCAGAAATATTTATTCCACCCAAATCGTCGTTAGCAATCTCATCGTAGTTATCCTTCAGAGCTGTTGGTAATTCATCAAAAGATGACACAGCGACGTATTGTTCGTCGTCGTCGTCGTTCTGATTTTGACGACCAAGTTGATTCACAACATTAAAGTACTCATCTTTCGAAAGGACATCGTCTCGATCAGTATCTCCCACAGCTAGTGCAATTTTACATTGCTGTAGACTAGCTGGCTGTAATATTCGATGATCTTGATCACTATTATTGTTGTTATTATTATCCCCAGTTATTCTCATCTTTTGTTGTTTTTCCCTCAGGAATGATGTCAATCCTTCATTTCGCGGAGTATTAATTGCAAGAACATCACGATAAGACGTCGATAATGAAATTGTTCTTTTCGTTGTTGTTGTTGTTGTTGTTGTTTCCTTTATTATTGACGAGTCGGCGCTTGTTCCAGATAGACAAATTGAAAAAGTAAGAGCAACGATAACAGCTGCTGATATTATTCTCATCCGCAATATCGATTGGCGTCTTATTATTGTTGATCTCGTTCTAGTTGTACGAAGAGGAGATCGCTGTTGCTGTTGTTGCTGCTGCTGATGATATTTACTCTCATCACTACAAGCATTACGACCCAGTGACATGATATCCTCTATTGAAAAATGGTATGGAGTAGGATAGGTTCTTGACAGTGGTAACCGTGAACAGTTCGGACACGCTTCGCTGTTGCTATTCCTTGACAATAATGCTTTTCGTCGTCGTTGTTTCGTCATTCTCAATATGTACTGCACTCTCACGTTGTCGTTGTTGTTGTCGTTGTTGTCGACCTACAAGACCTTGAATCTTGATTTTGCCTACCGTCGATGGGAATAAAATTGGTTAGAGGAAAATTCGAATGAATACTAGTAGCTAGCTAGCTAGTTGGCAGATAATACTTGTACTACACAAAAGAAGAACTTTACTACTGTACAACACATACATACTGCGTAGGCCTACCGCTCTGCCGGTACCGAAATGGAATATTGATCTAGTAGTACTATTGCTTGCAATAGATTTACTAGTACATAAAAGTTTCAAGGATTTATTTTACGGACGAATTTGGTACGACACCCACTAAGTAAAATAGTCGTGATTGGATTATGAGATGGGGGCAAGAGTAATTTTCGTCTATTAATTGATGACCACCATAACAAAACTTCAATAATTGTTCGCTCTTCTTTACTGGACCATCCACACCGCTCGCGAATTAAACCAATCGACTCATGAGTCGAACCATTCAGCTCACGAATCAAATATTTTTGAGTCAAATGGTTGACTAGTTCGATTCAAAATTTTGTGAAAATGAATCGCGCGCGCGCTGGGGGCTGTGTGAATTTTCGCTATTTTTCTACGAAAATCGAGGATGTTCTTGATGGTAACAATTTTACATGCTCCTAGACGGTAGGTAGAGTAGCTAACGTTAGGCAGTACATCCATCAAGTCCCGCGTGAATTAGTCCAATTAGGGACTGACTCACTTGCAACTTTTTTTTCTACTCGTACGTACATACATACATAAATAGTCTTTACGTCACACGTCAAATGCCTCTTCTACGGCCAATACTTCAAAAGTACTATCGCGTACAGTATCTCTGGTGCCGATGCGGCTTCGGCACTTGAAGTGCTTACCATGCGCCTATCATGCGCATACCATGGATCAACCACGAAACAGGGACAATTCACTTTGTAACTACAGTAAGCATGGTTGTTCATCACAAAAAATCTACAAGAAGAAATAGTAACGAACGCGTCACAACTACTCTATCCTCTCTGTTAAGCACTACTCTTACTATGATATATTGTACTCTTTAATTAATATTAAATAATGTTCTTTTAGTACAGTACAAGTATTGTCTATTTATTATCTTCCTTATTGTACATAAATGATGCTATATCATCCTTCTAGACGTTTTCTTGTTGATATATTATATATATTATATTATAATATGAAGTGAGAACCGATAGTTTAAACTAAACCAAACAACTCACGAATGTTGCTGGTTGGTTTATTAAGTATCATAAGCGCTTGAACTATTTAGGCCAAGAAACCTAAATCATGTCCATTCTTCTTAGCAAGTTTCGTCAACGCTACCTTCAGTGTTTTTGGTGCTTCCTTTTCCCATTCTTCAAAATCTAATTGACCATTCTTATCACCATCGGCACGTTTGAATATACCAGCAATTTGTTTCTCCTTTAAGAAATCAAAGCCAAGTGCACCTAATGCTATCGTAAGTTCTTCCTCATCAATATTACCATTCCCATCCTTATCCGCCAATTGAAATAATAATTTCAAAATTTGATTACCAAATTCTGTTTGTGCAGTGGCAGTAAATTTACCAATCACATCCGAATGCAAACCAATAATCTTTGCTCGTAATTTATTTAGTTTCGGTTCACCGACAATATCTTTTGTTAATAAAACTGCTGGTGCAAATATACCGCTTGCATCCTTCTTTGGCGGTTTCTTCTTCTTCTCAGCAGCAGGAGCGACTGGTTGCTCCTCCTTCACAGTAGTGTCTTGTGGGGTCGTAGCAGGAGTAGTAGTAGTAGTAGAAGATGTTGTTGTTGTTTCGCTCGATGATTCAAGATTGCTATCCATAACTGCAGTAGAAGATGGAACTCTCTTCGGCACAATCACCGGAGAGAACGCATTGTTTGATGCAATTAAGAGAGAGAGGACAAGTGCTCGGGAAGTTAATTTGTTCATTTTGGAAGTAGTATTAGTTAGTGTAATGTGGTCTTTCGTATTTGTTGTAGTTTTAATTTATGAGAATTTTCAATTGTCGTGGCAAAAGTAAGGAGAAGGAATTCGGGCGTGACACTAGAATTCATACAAATTGTACACAAATTAAAATAAATCGATGACGACAACTTATTTTAGTGAGCTGTTTTTTTGTCACGTATTTCTTAAAAGGATACAGCAACGTCGTTCTAACGAAGCACGACTTCAGTTCTTTGATGATGTCATCATCTACGAAGTACAATAATCATCGCAACGACTGACAGGACAACAATAACATGCGCGACAACAATGTAAGTAATAATTTTAATTTTATGCGTACATTGTAATGATTTACCGGTAACGTTATAATGTGACTCACTCACTCGAATTGAAAAATATTTTTCCTCACTGCTAAGTGTAGTATATTGCGTGAATACTTAAGAGTAAAGCAGTTAAGACATATTTTGAGTGTAGTTTGAAATTAATGTAGTTAGTGAGCTAGTAAAATCCAACAGCATCAATCAACAATGTCATCTCAACCTACAGCTTAAGATAATTAATGAATAGAGAAATAGAAACATAGTAGCTATGTTACAGTTAGTAGGAAGTAGGCAGAGAAGGTTAGCAGTTAGTTGAACCTTAGTATTTAAAATAAGGTAACATTCAACGCATTATATAATGAGACTATCTGAGGGAGGAATTCTCAAGTATACTACTACTAGTTCGTCTTTTTCAGTCTGTTTGGTCAGGGTACGGCAGGAATGATGACTCTATTTGTAGTCAGAACCACCACAACAGAAAACAGAAAAATGTAGGACCAGATAATTCCCTACATGCTGACATCATATACCAAGTAGTGATCCCTCTCTAACAAAAAGCGAAACTATGCACAACAAAAGCTTGAGTGGGAGCTTTCTTTTGATGCTGCATATGTTGTTGAAGCCGGTTATCCATTGTCATACTATGCATAAATATTGTTGGATCGAAAAATGTCTGAGAAAAGACCCCCTTTTCAAAAGAAGAGACACCTACCTAGTAGTAGAATTACTCTACATTAATTACAGCTATAAGTCAAACAATCTTTAGCTTTACTTCTTTTCTAGATATTTGTTGCTTTTGAAGGTAAAAAATTGGATACAAACTAACTACCGTAGCTAGCGTAGCATCCTATTTTAATATTGGAGCAGTCTCTTGTCTATGCTGCTGGACGTGATTAAAAACTAACATTCCTATCCCTACAACATAAAATGTATTAACAATAAAACCTAGGCTTTTCTTCACCTTTATACCAATTTGCCACCTTAAGCACAAACATCCTTAACGGTAAACGTAACATCAGTACTATTATTGGATCTGTTAAGTTCTTCAAAGAAACCATTGTTTTGTTTCTCTATCAAATATTGGATGTGATACTAGTCAACCAAACATACTAGGTAGGGAGATACAAGAGATGTTCTTATTGCTGATTTGAGTATGACAATGAGAGGGATGCGGCCTTGTTTCTGTTTTGCAAATGTAATTCCAGTAGCAGTTATTGGAAGGTAATAGTATTCGATCTGTTTTTGTTTTTGTCATATTATTCATACAGAATTGATAACAAAACAGTTGTACATGCACCTCTAGTGTAGCTTTACCCTCTGGTGGAGGCATTTTCCCCCTTCTGTTACATAGTTTACATTTGATACATCTGCCGAAGTGTCAAGGGAATGACAAAACCACGTATTATACGTACTTGCCAACATTCTTGTCACTTTATTTTGACAACAACGGCGATCTGCATCATTATTTTGATCGCTTCATCTGAAGGAAGACATGCTAAGACTTTGTGATACTGTACCAGGATATGATTGCAGAGAATTTCATAGTGATTTTACATGTTGAACTGTCAAATATCTTTTTAAGAGCTAAGATAGCTCTTATTAAAGTGGTGTCAAGTGGTACACGTTTCGACTAAAATCACACCGTACGAAAGCAAGACGTGGGCGATCTCATCTGTTTTGCAAATGTAATTCCAGTAGCAGTTATTGGAAGGTAATAGTATTCGATCTGTTTTTGTTTTTGTCATATTATTCATACAGAATTGATAACAAAACAGTTGTACATGCACCTCTAGTGTAGCTTTACCCTCTGGTGGAGGCATTTTCCCCCTTCTGTTACATAGTTTACATTTGATACATCTGCCGAAGTGTCAAGGGAATGACAAAACCACGTATTATACGTACTTGCCAACATTCTTGTCACTTTATTTTGACAACAACGGCGATCTGCATCATTATTTTGATCGCTTCATCTGAAGGAAGACATGCTAAGACTTTGTGATACTGTACCAGGATATGATTGCAGAGAATTTCATAGTGATTTTACATGTTGAACTGTCAAATATCTTTTTAAGAGCTAAGATAGCTCTTATTAAAGTGGTGTCAAGTGGTACACGTTTCGACTAAAATCACACCGTACGAAAGCAAGACGTGGGCGATCTCATCAGCAAAACAGAATTGTTCTCTTGGTTTCGAGCAAGAACTTCTACCGTACAGTAGCGTTCTTATTAGCTTGTGCAGTGATTGATTTTAGATCTACATTTTAACATTTTAGAATTGTTTCAACAATAACTAATCTTGAGAACAGAGATTGCCACAAATCATTTCACCCTCCCCCCCCATATCGACCGAAAAACAACAAATTAAAACAACAATGAAAATACGACTTTGTCTCCTTCAACTTATTGCTATCTCCAGCTTAACGGATGTCGGCACTACAAATGCCTTTGTGTCACGCACCAGCACTCGCCAAATAGCGAAAGGATCGTCGACAACTTCTCCTTCATGTATCACATCAACTCTTTACTCCGAAAAGACAGTCGAAACAAATGTTTCCGAAAATTCGGTTGTTCCATCTAAGTCTAAAGTTAAAAAAGTTGGTCTTTTAACTTTTGATTTAGACGATACACTGTACCCGATTGCTGCTATAGTCGAGGCTGCGAATGCCGCTTTTGTTACAGCCATGGAACGGTATGGTTTTATGGGAGTTTCTGCATTTGACATAGTTAGCAGCGGAAGGGTGGTTCGAGAAGAATTAGCTCAAACAGACCCCGAAGCAGCCGCTGGATTGTAAGTCAATCAATGAATGAATTTTATCTTATTTTACTATTGTGCTGGGTTGTGTATTTAAACGTACTCGTTTTATGTTATTGAATGAATATCATTTATAAGAAAGAAATATTTATGTACTAACAAATTTTGATCTACTAAATCCTTTTTTTTTCCTTTCACAAAATAAATGAATAATCAACGACGTCGATGAATGAATCGAATCAATTCACAATGCACTTTAAATGATATATATATATATATATTCAATATATATAAAAAATACTCAACAAATTAAATCGTCGTTTATTTTCCTTCAACAATAATGAATATGAATACGAATTGAATAACATAAATAAAAAAACGAAAATGAACTAAATGAATAAACAAACAACCAAACAAACAAAAGGACTCATACTGAAATCCGAGAAATGGCCATTCGACGAGAAATGGAACGTATAATTTACGATCGCAAGTTAAAGGAATGTGCAGATGATTGGGCCACACCAGTTGCATCACTATCTGATATTGTTAGGAAACCTGCAGCGAAATGGGCAAAAGCTGAAGTTTCAGACGCAGTAGTACAACAAGTCTTGACTGCATGGGAAATGGAGCGTCATCATTCGGCTGAACGTCATATCTTCCCAAGTGTTATTGATTCATTAAAAAAAATTAAAGAGGAACATCCCGATGTGATTATTGGTGCCGTCACCGATGGTAAGGCTAATCCGTTATTGATGACATTTACGTTGGCACCATACTTTGATTTTTGCATGTCCTGGGAAGATGAACAGGGTGGACGACAACAATTCTTTCGTGATTTGAATGACGTTGAAACTACACCAGAATTGACCTGGATTTATGATGCGGCCCGACACAAGTATGCTGTGTTGAAAGAAGCTCAATGTGCAATCAGTGCAGCAAAAATTGAGGATGGAAAAGCTAATATCGAACCACTAGTTTGGCCGGACAATTATGATGATTTAGTTTGGATCCATGTTGGAGATGATCTTGCATTTGATGTTGGTGGATCGGTAGCATGTGGTGCTAAAACAATCTTAGTAGAATTACCAAAAAGTTTGGGACAAACTGCACCATATCGATTTGATACCACTATTCAACAACCAGACTGGTCGACTACATCACCAATCGAGTTGGAGGCAAGAATTAGTATGAATAAGGCGGCCAGAGATCTAGTTTCAGTCGAAATTAATACTTTGGAAAGACTACCAATTGCAATCAATCAAATCTTACAGGATGATCTCTAACGACGATGATGACGATGACGATGACGATGACGCGATGATATCAGCAATAGCATTAGCGTGCATTACAATTTTTTAGTTTATATTTATATTTTATATGAAGAAAAGTAACAAAATCAATTATTAGTACAGTAGTATGGATTCTAAACGATATATATTACTATGGATTAATGTAGTACATTGTTGTACTTCTTAATTTTCATATCTTGATATATTTTCATCTGCCGGCTGATCTGCAATGTATTGATAGCTATTGTACTCCATTATTTTGTTTGTATTAAGTACTGTGTGTTCAGATATAATATTCATACCTCCGACTCCCTCCCACTTTACTACACTATCTGATCACTATTACTTGATGGTGCAGGATCAAATAGTATTGAAGTCGCGGATGGATGCATATCATTTGAAATTTTTATTGTTTTGGTTCTATTTTGGACCGAAACATCGCCTTTGTCTTTATCTTTGTGTTGTTTGTCTTTATCTTTCTTCTTTGTGCTCTTGCTATTATTATCGTTACTACCACCACTTCTACTAGCCTGTATAACTTTAGAAATCCCCAAAAAGAAATAATAGGAACCAATCCCAGCAGCAATAAATTGAAATGATTCAGAATAATTCTTTGTAAGATCAAACCAATTATCGATCCATCTACGTAAAGGTTTTTCCCACTTGCTGCCCGAGGCGCCAAATTTCAAAGTGAATACGTGTTCAATTTTGATCGTATCTGGAAGTGATTCTCCAAGAAGTAATCCTAATCCTCCCATACCATCATCTTGTGACGATGATGAAGATGATGCCTTATATGGATAATTGCTCATCATAACGCAGATTGTACTTCTGTGTCAAGTGCAATTAATTGTTGTCGGTTGTCTGTTTTGTTGTCGTTTGTTATCACCATCTTTAATCTTTTTAGATATTTTGAATTTCCATTTAAAAAATAAAATTATTTGTTGTGAGGGGGAAGCGATTTTCCGGAGTTTTTTCCCTTCAGTCATTGATCCGAACGATCACACCATGATGCAGAAAAAAAAATGAGGCATACCAGTAGATAACCTAAGTGCGTACGCGCGAAGAGACACCAACTTGATTTTTTTGTCGTTATAATAAGCGGTTTGTAAATCAAACTAGATAGCTTTACTAGCCTATC
Organism: Fragilariopsis cylindrus CCMP1102; assembly: GCA_900095095.1. Lineage (NCBI taxonomy): Eukaryota > Bacillariophyta > Bacillariophyceae > Bacillariales > Bacillariaceae > Fragilariopsis > Fragilariopsis cylindrus. The sequence goes on along the minus strand of FMBT01000705.1, from coordinate 3,328 downwards.
CTATTATACAGTCTTCATCAACACATTAAAATATGTTGTTTTGTATATATACATTTTTCAATCAAATCACTAATACGCGGTTATTTGTCAACGTTACACTTGCCTTTTTTTGAAATTAAATTCCTATTTACGCAGTTTGCGCCCTGTACAAAAGTGTACTGAGCGCGTGTAAAAGAGAGACACCAAAAAAAATTTGTGATTTTATTTTAAAAAAAAGGCAAATTCAACATCAACAACATCGACATGATCATCTATTAAGATGCGTTTCTTCTCTATTAAGATGAATCCCTTTTGAAGAACACTGTCACGTGACAGTATTCTTCAATAGCAATGCGTTTTCAAGATTTAACTTGTAACCCCCCTGTACCAGTTACACAGTTACTACAGTATCATTCATAATATTATTCTTTTTATTTGAACAAAGATGGTGATTATCTTGTCGATATCATGGTTAAAGCATCGAATAGAGCACAACAACGACGCACGTTACCTGGTTCTGCCTCTACTATCAAAAGAGGAAAAGAATCGGCAGCAAAACAAGCAAAGCAAAAGGTAAATAACAACAAAAAGAATGGAATTCATTTCATTAATGATAAGGTATCACAAGATCAAATTCAAACTATTATCATAGAAATCCTAACGAAATGGCGACAGTGCGAGCCAAAGCAGAAGAAGAATGGTGAACCCCCATTCGGTTCTCTTGCTAAGCTAGTTAAACAGTATAGTAAAACGCAACTATGGTTAAATAGTAATAAAGTAAAAATGAAATGGAGAAATATGTCTGATATAAATAAAAATAGAATCAACCTTGCTTTGCCTTTAGTAGAAATGAACAACAACAATAATAAGACAACTGTGGCACCAACTTCACCTACGACTGTGTCAGGCAAATCGGGTCGTCCTATTGGTACCACGAATAAAGCAATGCAAGAATTAACAAGAAAGTTCTCACAAATGAAGAATGATATAGCACTGTCATGGGTTGACAACAACCTATTACCACCTGATCATACCAACAAGATGTCCCTCAAGCAGCTTATTGCTAACAAACAGCTCGAGTACCAATTAGATCCTGATACATATAGTGTTGCTTCCACTACTATCTACAGTAGAATCTGTCGCGATCGATTAGAAGTAAAAGGAACTGGTATGAAGAGCCCAATGCTAGATGCAGAACCGTTAATAGTAATGTACATTAAACAATCAACAGACTGTAATGATACAATGAACAAGAGACAAATAATTGACTATGCCAACTCCTACGTCAGTGGAACTCCTGTGGAAGATGATGTGATTGCTTGGAAACTACGACATCAAGTGGACTTGCGTGACCAATATATCAACCACGGAATCAAGCCTACCTCTGCCAACCTTGGAAACGGATGGTTCCGAGGCTTTGTTCGTAGATGGGGGAATGAGATTCAGTATAAAGGATCAACTAATGTTGATTTGTTTCGGACTGAGCACTGTACGTACGAAAAGTTTGTGGAGATGTATGATAATGTATATGGACTTCTTGTCAAATGGGGGTATGCTGAAGTGTTAGAACAACCTTTATATTATAATCGGAATGGTGAAGTTTGTGATATAGATGATCCAAATCAGTACGGTGAACCAGTATATCATTCATTCAAACATCCAGAACTGTTCATGGCAGCTGATGAGTGTGGAACCAATACTAACATGTCAAAGGATAAGATGTCTGCCGGCAACAAGAAACACTGCTCTACAAAAGGCGTTATGGCAAAGTTGCCTGCATGTACTAGTGATTGTCACTTTACCACGATGGTATGGACGAAATTAGATGGAAATCCAGCCATTTGTTTAGTTATTATAGAAAAAGATGGAGAACTTAGTTATTCGGAATTACATGGTTTAGATGTTAATGCAAAATGGATTGGAGACGATACTATGTTTAATGAAATAAAGAACATCAACAATGATAATGGTAAAGAGAAGAAAATGAAAGAGATGTTGGCTGGTAGCGTGTTTTCTGTTGAATTGCTGAAACTCAACACAGGACCAGGCAAAGTGTTTCCCGGAGGTCCTATATGTATTGTAAATGGTACTGAAATACCAACAGTCGTTCGAAGGTCTGCTTCTGGGGGTATCACTCCGGAAATTCTAGTGGACGTCCTAAAAGTATATGATGCTTTAATTCCACGAGTACCTGGAGAACCGGCTCCTGGTGCAATTTTAGATGGACATGGTTCTCGGCTTAGTGATGTATTCATGAGGTATATTAACAATCTTGATGAAGATGGAAATGCCGTACCAGGAGCTAACCATAAGTGGAATATTTGTCTTGGTCTGCCTAATGGTACTGCATACTGGCAAGTTGGGGATTCCTCTAACAAAATGGAATGTATAAGAATCTTACAAGAGAAGCGAAAGAAGTAATACGAGTGGATCAACGGATTAACTGTGAGCGCATCAAAATCAGTCGACATCATGTTCTGCTTATCATGTCTAAAGTGTTTGATAGGAGTTTTGGTAATGTGGAGGGTAATAGGAATGCAATACTACAACGTGGTTGGAATCCGCTTAATCGAGGTTGTTTATCTCATCCTGAGGTTTTGAAGACAAAGAAGGTTGGAATTGATTCTGTTACTCTATCTCAACTGACCGAATCGGACATGAGTGAATCACAGAGTGAATGGCAGATAGCTATGGCTGCAACGAATCGCGCTGATCCTACTCGTTTAGCTGGTATGAATGTATCAGAAGGAAAAGCACAGCATTATTTAAGCGTGCTTACCACGTCCACTAATCGGTGTGAAGCAAGAGAAAAACATCACCAAGAGAAGAAAAAACTAGTACAACAACAGCGACTAGACAATTCTGATCGATCGACTTTGATTGATAAGTTCACAGGCAGGCTAACTTCCGGTGGGTTGACTAGTCAAGGTCATTGGGGTCTTGGAGAAACCACACTCGGGATAGTAGAAGGAAGAACTAAAGCCAAGTTAGCAGAGTTGGCAAAGAAGGCTTCTAGAGGATTCGATAAGGATGTGATGGTATTTAATAGTGGAAAAACAGCGATGCAGAAAGCACGATATCATTATACTGCTGTTCAAGAAGGTGGTGTACTCTATGGGATTACAAATGACAAAGATAGACACAAAATTATCAATATTCTTAGAAAGGAAAAGCGTTGGTTGTTGAGTAGTGATTATGGTTGTCTTATTCGATATAAACAGCTTGGGTTGGACGTTCAATCTAAAATACCATCAAAAATTGAACAACGTCGGTTTCTATGGGATAGTACGTACTTCAGTATGAAAGAGCCATCTCCACCAGTAAAACCAACCAATTATATCGAACTACT
>FMBT01000087.1:0-20561 GCA_900095095.1 Fragilariopsis cylindrus CCMP1102 | reverse complement strand
AACGCACAGAAGAACATTGATTTGTAGTGACCACCCCGAGGATTCAAAATTTCCATATTACTGTTATAAAATTTGATATTTGGTGGAAGTGCTGTTGGGTCTGGGATGTTATCAAAGCCGAATATATCATCTTGTGGACTATGACATATAGAAACTGGAAAATTGATCTCATTATATAAGATATTCCATAAACCTGAACCTAAAATAGCATCGCAAAGTACTCTGGTTGAATCTGTTACAAATATCCCTTCTGCGCATGCATTCGGATATCCTTCATAAATCGATTCTTTGTAAAGGTCCACTAACGCTGCGTTTAATATCTCTTGTATGCTGTTGGTTGGTAGCAATGATAGTATATCTGTTGTGGGTAGTGTCTCGGATGAATCAAACCAATCGACAATATTCCTTTGTGAATCGGTTTGACTCATCCACGAGGAATGCAACGCAACTTGCTCGGTATTATTCGAATTTGATAGGAATGGAAAGTTATTTGAATATGAATAAGCAAAAAATGCAAGTAGAAGTTGCGGGGCTGCCGATGATGATGACTTTGCTTCGTCTAAGTTTAATACAAAACCAAGTTGTGTGTCTAATTCCAAAGGAGTACCACCCGGTCGTGACGATAATACAGTAACACCATTTTGTTCCAGTGCTAATGCACCACGGATAGCAAAATATCCTCCCTCACCATACCCGACAATAGTTGCTTCATCTATTAGGATTGTACATCCGTTACTTATTTGAGACACGTAACGTTTTGCAGCCACATAGATCACTGCTGCTGATTGTTCGTATACTGTAGGTGCAAGGTATGCACGATCATAATCTTTCGATTCACCGTATCCAATATAATCTGGCATGATCGCAACTGCACCACCAGAGGCAGCCACCAATGATGATATAAACGACTGAAATAATAAAACTTTCTCCGAATCGGTCAGTAGAGGTGTACTGCTTAATAAAATCGAAGTAACATTTTCAAACGGCCATAGATCTGTTGGAGCGGTATCAACATCGATAGCTGTATCATGGCCTGATATGAATCCTCGAAGTTCACCTGTTAAAATCTGTCCTGTTTCACTATCAACAGGTGAAAATATCAATGCGCTATGAGTTGCGTTCCATCCATATTTATCTTCTGAGCAGTACGATGGAAATCCATAAGGTGAAGTGTTCAGTAAGATCTCCTCTGTTGTTTCAGGGAAGTCTTCAAGTCCAATCTGTGAACACTTCAAACAAACCTTGCTTACTGTAACATCATAATTCAAGATAGGATTTACTACCACTTGTTGTCTCTGCGTCGGCGACGATGATGGTGGTGATGGTAATGATGATGATGATGATGTTTCATCAACCGGAGTAATAGCTTCCATCAGAAAATTGAAGATAGACCTGATCTCATCGATAGTCACAAAGGAAAATTCCTCGTTGCAATCTCGAACGTTATCATTGCCATTATTTGTTTGTGTTTGTAGCATCCTTCTATCATCGTTGGAATCGTTATTATTTGTCTCTACATTTCTCACATGGTGTTTGGCCGTCGTCGGAATCAGCCTTAGCAAGAATACTATGCAAATTGTATTTGTTAAAAGAGAATACATTTTTGGGGGTACAGTTATAATGTGGTTGCTGTTCAGGTGGGCAGGTTTACTGTTGTTGCTTCGTCCAAGCAAGAAGTAAGTGTCGCTTGCCTGAAATCGCATGCAAGGCTATCGTCGTCTTCCTTCCATTCGCAAATCTTATCGTTTGTTTCATCAGAACCGACTCTTCTTTCGCTAATACCGCGACTTGCTGTACCGTTCAAGAGAAAGCATACCGTAGTAAAATAATGAGTGTGAGGTTGCTGGTTGGTTGGTTGTGACAGAATCTACATCGAATTTTATCGAAAAGGTACGAATGCACACATCATCATTTAAGCCCAACGGAAAGCATGCAAAGATTTGAAATCTTCTTTCTGCACCGCACAGTATGTACATACGTACGTACGCGTATCTTAAGAGATTTTAGCTACTTACCGTACCGTAGCCGCCTAACGTTACTCTCTCTGTAGCTGAAGCTGATCTACTATTATTCACTATTACAATAAACAGACGGACTATCTAGCTAGCTAGCTACTAGCATTAGCAATCATGACAATCAAAAGATCGCTCCTACCACAAGCACTAGTAGTACTAACAGTATTACCTGTAGTGATATTGCTTTCGGTGTTTTCTTGTAGTGCATTTTGTTGGACTTCGTCGCCGTTGCCGTCGCCGTCATACTCGACAAAACAAAAACATCATCATCTGAATCTGTTGCTAGGAGAAACGTCACGTACGCCATCACCAATAGGAAAATCCCCCCTCCTCACTCTTTTGGCATCAGCAGAAGGTGGTGACGACAGCAACAAAGTTGACGACAACGATGACGATGACGGTATAACCGTCCAGGAAAGAGTTGACAATGGGGAGAATAATAATGGACAAGACGAAGATTTTGACAGCACAAAGTCCTTAATGCCTATGCCTGCATTAGTTTCTTCGTCTACTGATGATGATAATGTTCAAGACAACATGCCATCAAATGAAGGAAATAATAATAATAACAATGATAATGATAATAATGAAGCCAAACAAGTCTTTATGATAACACAAAATATGAAACAGATTATGATTGAAGAACTTGGTTATAAACGTAAAGAAGTGGATTCAATTCGAGTAGAACTTGTTCCGAATATAATCGAAAATAAAATAAAATGTCCACCAGATGGGATGTCACAGTCATGGTTTGATCCACAACTACAAGAATCCAATAATAATAATAATAGAATGTTAGAAAAATTAAAAAATGAAAGTAAATATCCATTGAAATTCCCATTGTTGGCGGTTAGTCTTGTTCTTTTTGGGAAAGGGTTTTCTGATGCATTAATTACATTAATTAAAGTAAATATGGATTTTCCAGGTGCATCATTGACGGCACAATTCCAAGGAATTCCAATTTTAGGAATCGATATTCTATGTGTAATACTGGGTTCCTTCTTGGGACTGTGGACGTGGAAAACAATGAAATAAATAATAAACTTTAACTTTTTTTTTTTAATTTACCTGCGATGCATGTTATATTGAACAGAGCTCAACAATCAGAACTATCAAAGATAAATTATGCGATAATAATTGTACGAAGATTTGTCAATCAATTATTTATTGCATACCGATACTACAGTTTCTAACAGCAGCATTATCGTTTGTTTATAGTTGAATCATGCATCCTTGTTATTATGTATTAGAGTAGAGGTGGTGTATTCAAAGCATTTCGTTGTTATAAAATCTACCGATTATTGATGTGAAATCGTCCAAAATCACTTCCACACATATATACAACTAAAATACCGATCATTAATTTATTAGCTACATGCCAATAATCGTCTGCGAAACATATGAAGAATTCCAGAGTTGTGCCTTAGTGCATGCTCTTTAGAATAACTTCACAAGGTATTACCAACCAGCTGAACGATACATGAAAATACATAAAATTCCAAATATATTCGTCACCATAGTATCCATTGTATCCATTGTGTCCTTTGATGGCTATCTCGCTTAATTTTGACTTAACCTTGTAATTATAGTAGAACTTTTTTGTAAACATTTATATTGATAAATCATCATATCCATCTTCGTCTAGTAATGAAGTATGTTCGACGTTAGCTGCCCGTTCTCCCGTACTCATCATACGATCTGTATTATGATTACTGCTATTACCTTTTTCGATATCTCTAGATTGAGCTAAGTTGGCACCTACAAGTGCAGCATATGCTGGAAGTGGATTGCCAACAATAATGGAGGCCCCCAATGCCGGTATTATCCACTTTAACATCTTCTTCGATTGTTTGGCTTCTCGTCGGCATGCATATTTATACAGAGGTTGTAGTAAGTCGTCCGTCTCTGTTTTCCGATCTAGATCGTGTTCATTGGCATATCGCAAAACACATTGAGTTATTTTCTGACAAAGAACTGGCGGTATTTCTGAATCATATGGCCATTCTTCTGCAGCAAGTGCAAGTATTGCTGTCAATTGTGCATATGAAACTTCATATTCGGAAATGTTTGTGCCTGGTTTGGGACGAACGTAAAGATATGTAGAATAATTTTCCTCATCAATCGTCTGAATGACCGTGTCGGCGGGGAATATATCTGCTTCACGTATCATAGTATATAATAATGTGTGCTCAATACGAGAAATAAATCCACTGGATGGATAATTGAAAGAATTGGCATTCACTTCTTCTTGAGCATTTGCAACGGCTTCAGTTCCGACACCATCGAAGGCATTTCGGTGTATTTTGTCTGACTTGTTACGTTTCAAGAACATTCTGCTGTACTCTCTGTGAAATACTATTGACTCTTACTAGCTAGCTAGTTGCTGGTATTGTGATTGGTGATTACTTTCTTTATTCATATGTAGTTACCAAGCAAAGTGTCAATTTAAGTGTTTCCGGTAGGATCGAGTGTAACGAATAGAATCTTGTTTATGAAACGGCTTGCACCGGTTAAAAATAAACGGCCAGTAGACAAACACAGGATACTAAAAAATCAATGCAAAGCTGCTTATGTCTCAATTATTGTTTGTTGTTGCTACTGTACAGTTGCTGTGTGTTCGTTGTGTACTACCTAGTCACCGTTGTTGCTACTGATTTTTCTCTGCTGCCAAGCATAGCAATGACTCAATGTTGGTGATGTGTTCTCTATTCCATTTTGATTCAATATTCAGTGTGTAGGCATTCGACTGCCTCTATTTGCACACTGCATCTGATACACACTATAATATATACGCAATCTACTAGCTTGTATTGGTATTACACGGGTGTAACACCACAGCAATAGCTTTGTTGTTGGATAGCCAAAATTCATTCCCTAGAAGACGCAACATGACAATGTCAATTTTCACACAAAAAACACATGGTTGATGATAATGAGACCCAGCATTTACAGTTTCTATATGACAAAAATTATCTAAACCAACTCTTATTATATTGATATGAGACAACAATCTATATCATCAGTCTATATGTTATACATTTGGCTATTTGACTATTATTTGCCATGTATTTCTTCTATCTTTGCATCTCCATTTCTTTTGTAGTAGTGTAGTAGTTAGTAGTGTGTCTATCTTTTATATTGTTGCTAAACATCAAGTTTGGATTTTATATATATTATGGTGCATAGTAAGAACCGGAAATTATACAATGAGTAGTTAGATTTTTCCATCATTATAATCATGGTGATGGAACTATTTTTTTTGACAGACCTAATTATTTTCACATATTGTATCTATTGTTTGTTCACAGTCAGATTTTGAATGTGATTGATGTAGTGTAGTAGTAGATTTTTCAACATTTGGCTGCCAAACTATGTGTTACTTAAGATACAACCAGATCTCATTGCTAGAAGAATATTTGTGAATCTAAAGCATATTATACTTTCATGCAATTCCATGTGTCTGATGTGGAACTTCAAATAGAGGTGTGAGAGAAAACAGAGGAAGAAACACACAACAAATAATGAAAATACCAGCTATCAAAGATCAAATATGAAGCCACTAATGCTTTTAGACTCAGTTGCATGAAACACATGTACAAACTACAATAGAAGACCCAGTTTTGAAGGTGTATGATTCTGTCCAACATATACATCATCTTCTCAGATCATGATATATTATATGTCATGCATGCTATGCTAAGAGGCAATTGATTTGACAACAGTTTAGTTGGTGGGACAGGTAACTGTACAACCGGATTAAAATGAACATTAGTTGTAATCTTTTCGTGTATATATAAAAAGAGAAAACGTATATCAGCTTAAAGAAATAATCATTCATATATGAGTTTCATTCTTGTGTTTGGGCACACGGGAGAACAAATCGTAGCTGTCAGAAGTTGCAGCATGGTGCAACAGGGTCTTCCTTTCGACTACGTAATCTCCCTTGATAATACCTACTGTATTGTCTCGTAGGTCTTGCGGAATAGTTGAGTCTAACAAAGCAGAAACGAAATTCATTTTTCGCACTGCTGTTGGATTCTTGGACGGTATTCCCTGCTCTTCGTCCCCTCGTGAAGAATCAGCATTCGTACCGCTTTCAGTCTCATCACTATCATCATCATCATCATCAGAATACGTCGTATTATCATCAAAACTACCGTCTTCATCCTCTTCTAGCAGTAAGGGATATTGTTCCGACTCATCTTCCTCCAAGTTATCCATTGGATGAACCCTAAGGTCGTCATCATCGAACGAATTCTTTCGTCCGGTGTGTGTCAGACTAGTATCATTTGAGCATTGCGCCGCCTGCTGTTGATTATCACGATAATCTCGTAGATTGTTAATTGGCAGAAGTTCGATCTCCGCTGAATCTCGAGACGTGTTGGTCGTTCCGCTCCACGCACTTTTATTATCAAATTCTTTCCATTTGCGACCCAATCGTTTGTTCCAATCTCGATTCGGCATTTGGTTCAGAGCTTTTGCGCGTGCTTCGACTGCCTCAGGCGAATATTCGTCGTGGGGAAAGACAAAAATATGAACAATAGCAAACACAAACATTTCAATGCAAATCAAATAGTCTTGCAATGCCTTGGCGACATCTTCAGGTGAATATTCAACAATTCCAGTCGACGCGGTATGACTTGTGGGAAAGGACCAAAAAGCTTTTCCGCCAAGTTCATCAAGAGCAGTTGCATCTTCAGCGGAGAGGGGAACGGTCCAGTCTGGTTCTGACAAACCAAGGTCCTCCCCATTGGTGCCACCAGGACTTCCATAGTAATGAGGAATCAAGTTCATTTGACCGAGGATAGAAATAAAAAGTGACTGCCACCAGGTAAAAAAGACTAGTAACTTGACAGATAAGAACTTTCCAACAGGTCGGATCGGTGTCAATTCATTCTTAGTGGCAAAATAAAAAAATAAGAAACAATATATTGCCCAAGTCTGACTAAGATTGGTCACAATAGATATGTACAGGTATCCTCCCTTGTAACTAAAAACTCCCTCTTTGTACAGACCATTTCGTTCCAAGATAAAACAGCAATTGTCAATATAAACTTCAGCAAGACGTATTGGAGGACACCAAACTTGCAACGGAGAAAAAATGGCGACGTCCAATGCACTCGTTTCAGTGGCTTGTTACGAATTGGTTGATTTAGAGGGTGTTGTTGATTATGTCCTACGGATGTTTCGACGGCTGAAATCGCAGAACTTGTACCAGATTTAGTGGCGATTGAACTATTGGTGATGATGGTTTGTCCTTTGTTGTTCATATACGACTTTCGAACCGGCTGACCCATGAGCCAAGGTTTGACACAGTATTGCAATCCCCATATATGAACGCCTCTTGTTGGTGACTTATCTTTGAGCATTAATATAGAGCTTCTTCTCCACCCAAAACTTGAATGAGATATTGCAGAAATGAATAGAGGACATACGCTTCGTACCAGTCTCTGATAGTTTCGAAGTAAATTGAGTAATCCTTAAAACGTAAACCAAGCCAGGATTGAATGCTGTAAATGGGTACCATCCACAGAATGCGCACGATGTGATTTTGGGTTTCGGGCTGATTATAATTTGACAAATGCATGACAATACCGTAAATAGAAATTGGAAATCCTATTAGAACGAAAAGACCCGCAGAATTCCAAAAGATTAAATGCGGATCCGTTCTATAGTACAGTAAAGTACAGTACAGAATCATTGTTGTGATATTGATATAGATATTGATATAGATATTGATATAGATATTGATATTGATATTGATAGAAAGCGTAAAACATATGAATATGAGTGGGTTAATCGATACAGAACAAAACGAATGGAAAAAAATAATTAATGTCGTATCACAGGTTGAATATTATTTGTCTGCATCATTTTCCGTTTGTTTTCCCATCAAAACACATACACAGACACAGACATTATTATAAATTCTGGTGCGAACTAATATTGGAAGTACTTACCCTGTCTTCTTGAGTTCATAGGAATACCAAATCACGCCGGCTAAACTAGCAACCACCGTACACCAAGATAAACTCGAGCGACAACATTCATACAACAACGTACTGCGCACCATTCCATCATACAACAAAAATAAACAGTAATTGCAATACGAACTCCAGTATTCAATCCCATTTTTATGCTGTTGTTGTTCTGGTAATCTTTTCCGTCGCTTTCCTCGACGGTGGTGTTTTCGATTACTACGATGACGATGACGGGAGCGGACGTTTGTAGTAATGGGAGTAACCCCTTGTTGATCATGGGGAATTTTGTAAATACTAATACTAGTACTGGTCTCCCCGGTGCTGGCAATGTTATTTATTCCATCGTGGGTAGTATCACCGTTGGTACCGGAAATGCTTTGGCTGCTTAATTGATCGCCATTATTGTCAAGGGTGTTGTTGTTGTTGTTGTTGTTATTTGAAAATTTACTATTGTTCCTCCATCCTTTTTCGTTGTTGTTGTTGTTGTTGTTGACGACAATGGCAATGGAATATCCGGACCGAGTGGTACAACGTTCTTAAAATACGACGGTGACTGTGACGCCCGTCGACTTGGTTTGCGACCTGATGAATGTCCTGATGAATGTCCTGATAAAGAAATTTCCTCCATCGCGACGTCTTGCTATTAAAGTAATGTTTTGCTTTGCTCGATCACAGCGGCTCAAACAAAAAATCAAATAATAAATATTTTCTTCTATTTCTGTGCGGAATGAATGAATCAGAAGGAATCGAATGAAATCTATTTCAATAAATTGATATAATCCAGTCTCGTGCCTATTCTATCCGTTCGAAAATTAAAGTGAATCCTGCCCTCTCACCTCTAACTAAAGAATAAACAGTAGTAGCTGTACCGGTAATGCTAATCAACAGGATCTAAATCTACGTTGTTTTCGTTAATCAGATATCAGATAATAACTCTAGAGCTAGCTAGTTTGGAGTACGAAGTTCAAAGTACAGTTGATTTGAGATTGTAGATTGAATCAGAATCAAAATATATCACGGCGCAATTTAATACGGCATACTGAATTCGAGAATACAGAAAACGATACGGTACAAGATTCGAATCCACGACTCAAAAATCACGGCAAACAAAAGTCTCTCTAAGAGATATAAAGAAGATCGAAAGAGTATTACGGTGGCAACAAGTAAGAGTGAAGAGATGAAGGTGTAGTAAACATTGGGATATATATTGAAGAAGAAAAAGAAGAAGATAGAATTGAACCATGGCGACCTCTCGTAGCAGTAGAGATGACAAACTTTTAACCAAAACGGAACAGCAAGAGCAAGAGCAAGAACAACAAGAAATAATATCGAAAGATGATGATGCTCATAATTCTAATGATATCACGTTGTTACAGAAACAACCTATTACTAACGATCAATTACTGACGAATGTGTTCGACCCATCTAAGATCAAAAATTTCCTCTACAAAGAAGAGCCAAATATGGCCAGACTGAATGGTCCATCTCTTGATTTGATTTCAACAACGGCTGCTCTCTTACTGAAGTCAATAGTCGAGAAGGCGATACGATTGGACAATGGTAACGATAGTAGTAGTAGTTTCCAGCAGCAGCAGCAGCAGCAGCAGCAGCAGAGAAATAATAAAGAAGGAGAGAAGGGACCTCCCGAACAAATTTTAATCACGTCGACACATTTGAAGAGATTAATATCATCCTCTAATCCTTCGTTGGAATTTCTACAGGAAACTTATGAAAACGTTATTGATAAAGATGGATCTGCCCGTGTTTCTTCGTTAAGAGAATACATTCCCGCAGTAAAAAAAGTGAAAGTGAAACAAGTAAACAAAAGAGGAGCGGCAGCCCATCCATCGTCATCAATAATAAATCAGACGGATAATAGTAAGGACGAAAACAACAACAACAACAGCAACAATAGTAAACGACGGCGGAAAACTGATTCTGGAACATATAGAAGTAGTGCTTTCATCGACAACAACACTAATAATAAGGACAATTCGTTGTTTTCATCTGACGATGCTCCGTTGAAGAAAGCAATTGCTGATGCTACAAATACAAAAGAAAGTCGTATGCTGGACAAAATTATTGCAGACGAGGATGACTATGACTGATGTGATCATTATTATCTGAATTGTTTTAATCTATCTATATTAAACAATAATAGATGATCCGTGCAATAATTCAAAATGCATTGAAGAAGAAAAAAGAACATAACTTGGTGTGGATGGAATAATACTAATCTAAAGGTTGAGTTTTCGTTTGTTGTCTCGCATACGCAGTCGCGGCCTCTTCTTCCCCCCTAGTTATGAGTGGGTCGAGTTCTCTAAGCTGTTGGATGGCGAGTGGTCCTCCACACAGTCCTTTTATGGCCCATGTAAAAGAATTTCGATTACGTTCGGGGGCCAACCTAGCCGCACAAAAAATACTCGATCCCAAACTCGCAAATGCTAAGGCCAAGGCAGGAATTTTTAGTATATCAGTAAAGCCATCAGCATTATCTACTGTACCAATCATATCTAAAAATTTCGGCGTTGCACGACCGAAGGCAAAGGCAACAAGAAAAGCCGTTGACAGGGTATACAACCTATCCTCCCATGATAAATTTAATGTTTCGGATGGATCCTTCACAAATTCTCCCAATCGCGATCGTCGAACCCAAGCCTGGGATTTACCCTGTAAGATTAATCAGTGTATTGCATTAGCATAGTGAGCGAACGAGAACTTATAAACTAGCTGTTTTAAGAAGAAATTACATAGGTCTGTATGAAATACGTTATCTGCATATATAGCACAGTGCAGTGCAGTGCAGTGCATTTAGGCAGGACTTACTTGTTGTATTGCAAATTCATCCAATTTCTCGGCTGTCCAATCTGGAGTTTGTTGCGGTCCCACGTTGCGCTTGTCTAATCGTTACAATGAGTGAATTTGAGTGAGTGTGTGAGTGCGTGAGCAAATGAACGATTAGAAGAAAACCTGATCTTTTAATTCAAAACAGAATGTAAAACAATATCTATCGAGTAACGCAACGTACCTGCAAAAGGTTGAACATAGGTTTCCTCCATCAATTTTGGACGCATTTCGTCTCCTTGCTTAGCCTTCTTGTTGGCAAGAGCTAGAGCCTCTCCCATGATATTATCGTCCAATACTTGTCCCATTTTGAGACCTGTATATCTTGCCTTGTCATCTTCACCGGTCCGGTCGAATTTTAATTTTTCGAATTTCTTTTTAGGAGGAGGACCCAATAATGGTGGCGCTTCCATACCCATCAGTTCGTAGACAGACCGTCGTCCCCCTACCAATCCCATAATTGGTGTGGCAAGATTAGAATATCCATACTTGGACAGTTCGTCATAATCAAAGATATCGGGTGCGCGTTCAATAATTCTTTCCTTCACAGGTGCTCCACTGACGAAATCCAGAATAGCGTTTCCTCGTGTACCTCCCACGATTGTGCCCTTAATTGCTTCGGCGGCTTGATCTGCATTTTCTTCCTTCCGCTTTGCAAGGTATTCCGTGAGTTTTTGTTTGAGTTCTTCCTCAGTAATAGTAGGCTTGCTTTTACTTTTGTTGTCGTTGCCAGCATATAGTTGTGAATGTTGTTTTACATGGCATGGCAAGATAAAGGAAGACATCGGTGTAGGTATCCACGTGAAAGATACCACCGCTAGAATGGTTATAAGAGGGCCCCATTGTTTCATGTTTCCTCTGTTTGTTTGCTATTATGATACCGTATTACCTATCACTGTTCTCTTGTATGGTAAGATTTAAGTTCCACAAATTAAACAAGTATGAAGTTTGTGATTTGTGTACTGTATTTTATATTTCATATTTTGATATTGATGATGATGACATCATTTCATAAATGTAAAAAACATATTAACACTTCCCCTCCCCCAAAACACAACGAGCGAGTACGCCTCGAAACGTTATTTTTGGCGACAACCAAAAACTGTTTTCTTTTTGAATGAACTCCTGAAATCGTCAATCGATCGATCATCACACAATTAAACTTGTAACTTGTACCTGTCAATTCAACTTCAAAAACAACAACTGAACAAACAAAGCCGCAAAGTCCAAAACACAAATAAGTCCAACAAGTAGACCAAAGAAAGAGCAAAATAGTTAATACAAAAATGTTTCATCGACCTGTTAGTATCACCGGTCACAGAAATGGCGGCTTGAGTCAACAACAACCACAAAACGAGAATTTGATTCTTCATCGTGGAAACAAGAATCAGAACCAGCTTAATAAGCCTACTGGAACAAATAATAATACTGTGAACCTCAAGAGCATCAAGGGAAGCATATCAAAGACTCCGGCAAGTAAAAAGTCTTCCAATCGACGAAGAGCTTTGGGAGATATTTCGAATAAGAAGGGAAGCGGATTTTCGGAATCAAAACCACAACAAAATGACGTGTTGAAGCCTCGTTCAACCAATCTTCTTCCAGCAGGAAATAACAGTACAACGAGAAAGAAGTTATCAAATAAAAACCTTAATTCTCTCCTCCCCGAAAGACAGACTACCTCATTAATACCCAGACCATCCACACACAAAACGCATCTCGCTGTCCTTTCTGAACACGACCCATCCTCCTCTGTATCTACCAATCAGGTTAAACGACAAACATTTATCAGAGAAGAAACAGTTCCCGATATTGAACTACCCGCAGGAAGAACATGGAAGGAACAACTCAAGTACGATCTGAAGGACGAAGATGATATGGCATCGATCTCTTCTATCGATAGTATTTTGAATATGAAGGGTTGTTCCAGCCCATCGTCTATGATGTGGGATGGCATGGGAAATGCATTTTGAAACGTGAAAAGGAAGAGGCCGAAAAGGAAGATAAACAAATGCAGGAAAATTTTCAAGTAATGATGGAACGGGAGAGAGAAGAGGTCGAGAAAAGTCTTGATAACTTGTACAATATATTTGACAATTTAGATATTCTTAATGATAGTGATGGTAATGGAAATGGAAATAATAGCATACTTCAAGAAGATTGGAGTATTTCGGCTTCTTCGGTATGCGATGCCAACGCCGGCGACGACCTTTTGTTTCCGCTTTGAATAGACGAAAAAACTGATCTACAATGCCAGAAAACGAATCGACGTCAAATAATTGTCATTCCTCATGAATGTTCATTCGAAGGCCGTTTCCGAACGTGCCATTTGTGATATCAGATGCATATTTCAATTATCAATTGTAATGTTTAAACGAGCAGGATCTTGTATTCGATACATTTCCATCGTTATTAAATTCCAGGAACAAACAGTGTAGAATTTCCTTCGTAGTTTCAGTCAGTCGGTAAGCTCTTCGTTTTGTCTTCCGTATGTAGAGAAAAAATCACTCAATCGATCAATAATCAAGCATAGCGAGGATATACCATAAACTTCATTATTTCTACTATATAGTCATTATAGCCATAACGCCCTATTATCAAAATCAACTTCTGTGTATTATCTTCTTCCCCCGAAGGTATCTCGTATGCGGTACATAGCGATAACAACTCCTTGTCTTCTTCGTCCAAATGAAATCGAAAGACTTGCCGAAACTCTAACACCGGATTTTGAAACATTTCATTTGAATCAAAGATAACATCCGCCACAGCGCTAGTAGATATGATTGACCCTTCCTTTGTATTATCTCCTTTGTAGTCGCCACTACATTCCAATACCCATCGTAGGGCAACTGCGGACATGGAAACATCGTGTTTCAAAGCAATCCAGCTGAGTCGCTCCACGACTTGTTCTTGGTACAATTTCCACACTGGCACTGAAGTTGATGCTGATCTTTTTTGGCGTCGCTGGTGCTGTAAGCCCACTCTTTCAGAAGAAGTTTGTTGTCTTTGGTCAATAACAGAATGGGGTCTCGTAAACTATTACCTATCCTTTTGTTTTTACTGCGCCAATTTTTATCGCTGTAAGTATCAGTTAGCAACCCACCAGCAAGGAATTATCCATACAGAAATTCTTGCTTGTAAAAGAGCCGGTCGAGAGGGATGGTAATAATAGATTCCCATCTTGTTGTTGAAAGTCAATACTGTCACCAAAATGTGTCATAATATCTTGTTGAAGCTTTGGCAATCCAACACCTCTAATACCTATTGACCGTATCCATCCTTCACGTTGTAAGTCGGTAAGATAATCAAACATATCTAACGTCGACCCGTAGTGTTTAGACAACTTCAAACTGCTACAATCGACTTGTAAACTATCTAACCCGTCACTCCCTGTCTGCTCGACTAAATTCAAGATATTTTGACGAATTTCCAATTTGGGTGATAAATAAGTGGAATCGGTGAACTTGGATTGGGCCTTCATAGAGACCGACCAATGTGTTTTGACATAGGAAGGTGTGTTTTCGTTCATACGTCTTATAATATCCAACGATGTTGTTTCTTGGTCGTGCAATTGAAATGTGTCCAAACCGGCATCGACGCAGGCTTGTAACCTCCTAACAACTTCATCGGGATCATCCATAGTATCACGACTAGCTAAATTTCGTTTTACAGCAATTGATATTCGACAGGTAGGTTTGGCATCAAATTCTGACTTTCCTTCCATGATATACGCTCCGGGAGGTAAGGGACCGCTCCGAGTATCCAGAGTGGGTACACATGGGACTTTTGTTGTCGTTTCATTGTCATCATCATTACTAGTCCATTTTGTACCCCAAAAGTCAACATGTTGTATTACTTTCGGGGCGCTTTTTATTTCATATACTTCCACGCCTTCATTATAGGGATTTTCTTCGTCGTCGTTGCTGTTCTCGTTTCTACTACTTAGTAGATTACTTGTACTAAAATGATTTAAATAATGATGGGAGAAATGATGCCGTCGAGACGATGACGGTAAAAGAAAACCGACCCCATAGTATAATTGGTCTATTATTATGAAGAAAGACAACAAAGAAGAGATCACGTGAAAATTATATGCCATAATATTCCCCTCTCTCGTCTCCGGATCAACGAAGGCAAAGCCGATCGCTGTGTACTGATTACGGTTTGCGCGTCGAGATGTTTCTTCGTCTCTTCGTTCGATGATAAGATTACTCTCCTACAGCAGTAAACAGTCCAACGTTAGCTAGGTATTCAGTAAGTGGGAATACTTGTCCAGAAGTAGGACTATTAAGTATTCAGTATCTGACCTGTACAAATAATACTCAATACATGTTTCCAAGGTTACTCAATACATGTTTCCAAGGTTCAAGGTCAAAAGTCGAATATCGAATATCGAATATTCAAGAATTTTAAAACTTAAAGACATCAAAACTCACTGATGGATGGGCGGGAGACAAAAATTACAAAATTACATAACATGTGCATTTTCCCATCTCCACTGGAAAATTGGATCTTTTGATACAGTTTTTACAGCTGAACCCACCTAAGTGTACATACTCAACAACAACTTCCTTTCCATATGATATGAGCAGAACACCTGTTAACAATCAAACTTAATTACCTTAAAAAAGAACTAGTTTATGCTTTTGATAACATGCAGTGTAATCATTCCTATTAGAGCAAGTGTCAGTATCATATATAACTTATTATTTAAAAGCTGCCGCGTCGCTCCTTACTGTCTAAGAAAGACTAGAAAGTCAACGGTCGACCCGCCTGAAGTGTCAGTATCAGTTTATATAAGACTGTTTTTTTTTCTTCGATCCTCCTGCACTGTGTATAACAACAATACAAGGAGGAATATTCCTTGTACTTGTACTTGTATAAATCAATCCAAAAATTCACTACCAGTATTGGTATCAAATGGATTAGCAGATGGGTTGACTGTTGACTCTCTTGTCTTTCTAAGACGTTGAGGAGCGACGGGCAGCTTCTAAATTATAAGTTATATACAAATAATAGATTAGAGAGTCTGCTTCAATACTGTACCATGTGGCAAGATTGAGCAATGTTGAAAAGTCCGCGCTGTAATCAGTAAGCATGACAAGTCAACGATGGTGTAATGATAATTGGCACTACATACCTCGGTCACACTGTGTCTTCTGTTGTCTGCTGTTAATTGACAAAATTCTTCTTCTTCAATGTCATACATGATGTGATAGTAATAGACGCATCTGAATCTTTTGCTAGGAGTTTACTTCCATCATATTAGTTAGCAACAATACAACTACACAAAACTTTCAGTAAATCCCTGAATGGCTAACTTAACTAGCAGTACACTTGATTGATTCTTCTTACTATAAGCTTCATCTAGCTACTTCAAATAGCTAGCAAGTAAGATATTACTATTAGTAATAACAGCAGGTTTCAAATAAATATGGATGTGTTATTATATTTACAAAATAGTGTCCACACACACAATGCGTGTGATGTTACAATTATCATACTATATTATATTATATCATATTATATTATATTATATTATATTATACTATATTATATTATACTATATTATATATTATATTAGGATAGATGATATTCGTTTTCGATTTCTATATTTTTCTCTAATAGTTGATAATTACAGATGCGATCGCAGACATGACCAACATCATCGATGAACTAATACTACTACTGCTACTAGTAGACTCCTTTTCAGTTCCTTGTGTCGCAATCATCGCATTTGTATCTGCATTTGCTACGATCTGTCCCACCTTCTTCCCGAGACATTCGAAGAAGTTGTCGACAGCATGAGTTTGGTTGTAAATGACAATATCTAGTTTCAAACCGTCATTACATTCTGTTGCTAAGAGATCAACTTCGACATTATCTTCAGCACTGGTAGTAGTAGCAGTAATAGATGATTCTCCTTCCAGTTTTCTGACAGCTGGTGCTGCAGAAGGACTAGCTGATAATACATCAGTGCATTGCGTATCGCAAGTTTCGGTGATATTATTGAAGTTGTAGGTTGGAAAAAGAAGTTCGTTCGTTACAGCAGATACAACATCTGCAATAAGCCCTTGACATTGTCCACAACATACGGCAGTATCGCAGGCATTGATATATAATGAAGTCATGTCAACACAGGAATTTGCTGTTCTTGTCAAAACAGCTAAAGCTCCGGTACTACCAACATCAAAGTCATTTGGACTACCACTAACACCGAAGCCACCAGTAAACACATTCACACACATATCCGCAAAGTTACAGCCACCATCAAGTTTGGCTTGATAGATACAAGTGAGGTAATCTTGTGAAGTTGACTTAACAGTTGGAAGTTGATCTGTCAAACAAGTACCGGCACCATCCATGGAAATTTTGCACTCGTCATTCATTCCGCAGCACTCTTCTAAAGCCGTTCCATTATAAGTTAGACATTCGATAAGGAGGTTGCCATAAACTGTATCAGTAGATGGTGTATTAACGCATTGTCTAACACAACCTTGAGAATTGCTGATATGGTCTACGCACTCTAGGTTTTGTGCATAAGATACCTGGTTGTTGATAAGTTAGAAGAAAAACGTCAGTATATATATATATATATATACAGAGAGAGAGAGAGAGAGAAAGATCATGAGAGTCACGTGAGAAAAAAATTGGTACTACTGCGACGGCAGAGAACGACGTCATTGTCGCTTTTTTAATCTTAAAGATATGCTTGTTCGATCCAATGGAAGCAATGATATCAGATGAGACTTACATTGGAGTAGACAAGGAAAGTAATGACGGTAGAAAGTGTGGAGAATTTCATGATGACAAAATTGAATTTAGTAATAATATAAAAAATTTACGTAATGACGTTATTAGTAGTTGATTATTTAAACTCAGAATATTTTTATGAGCCGATGATGATTGTGAGAAAATGATTTTAGAAAGAAGGAAAATGTTTGTGTAAAACGTAAAACAAGCGGTATGTCCGTGGTCGTATGTATATTGATTCACAAGAATCGGTCAATTCGGAGTTGAAATTATCAGGGCATTAGTAATGTGGTGTTCTACTTCAAGTAATGCGTTCGACAAGGCGTTAGTTTAAAAATTTAGTATGAGCATCATTTTAATCAAATCGTGCGAAACCTATTAGTATTACGGCGCGAGCAGTTTTCTTCATCCTGTATCCGATAAATGCTGAGCGGAATATCTATTGGCACTCCTTTTGCTTCCGATTAGTCTCTGCTTGCAGATGTATTTAGTGGAGATAGGGGTTGGCAGCAGATCGAATGTCCAAAGTTTAATCAATAACGATTTGTTGTTACGCTATGATTGCGAAGAATTGTACAATGATTTTTGATTGGTTTAGATGCACATGCTGAGGTGACACGTCAATTTTAATTGATTGAATGTCCAAAATTATTTTTGGACATTCGATTTGAGTACTAGCAGCTGTAGGATTTCAACGTAGATATCTCTTGTGTTATGACAGTGGAATTGATGTGCATATACAAGAAGTAATGAATGCTAGGATTTTTTAAGATATTAGGGGTGAGCTTACGCTTGTGATATGACATCCCTTATATAGAACAAGAAAAGACAATTGTTGGTTCTTCCTCCATTTTTAACCCCATGCAGGCATTAATTTGTTGAACAGACTAGGGTAGAATGCTAGTTTTGTTATTGTTATTGTTGTGATTTTGATTCATGTCTAAACGCTGCAAAATTATAAGCATCATACTATATGGTTTATGTGAGAAAAAAACTCAAAATACTACTTAACTAACCTCCTGTTGTTGGCAATATGACCCCTTCTTCTAGCAATCCAACAGTAACAAAACTGACTGCACAATTCTATTTTAAATTATTATTTGGTTCTTACCTCTACTTCTCTCCTTTTTGCACTGTTCCTCTGGCCAGCTATAACTATGAGATGTATTGAATTCACGCTCTATTTTCGGTCACATCTCCAAAGAACATGGTGTGTGCACACGACCAGATGAAACTACACAAAGCTTCCCTGATCCTTACTACATATGTATATTACCAACCATTGATTAATGACAATCAACAATGCGCCAGCTGCTATATCTCCACGGATCTATATATTGTTGAAAATTGGATCTTTCTCTTTTACACAAGATTCAAATGTAACGTGAGCTATAAGATTGAATACCATTGGTTCTTTAATTGTTCAGGTACATAACTAAGTTGTTTGCCCCCTCTTTACATTGTTCAAAGTGAATCAATCAATCATCTTGCTTATTATTTATGAGCAATTATTTTTCTTTGATGGATATTTTTCTTGAAATCAAAAGGGGGGAGGAAATGGACGTCTGTGCGTGCGTCAGCTGCAAAAGAGAGCAGAGTGCAGTGGGGCGGTGCTCAAAATACAGTAATAAATCGTTATGATTGAACTAACTTAGTGGATTAAATAATATAATAATAATAACGACGAGAGAAGACAAAAACAAAAAAGAAACATCAGCCAGGCCAGGAAGGAACAGGAAGTTGACAAGCAAGACAAGCAGTGAGACAAGATAAGACAAGACAATGGAAGAACCACTAGATTTGATCCGACTTTCAATCGATGAAAGAGTATACGTGAAATGCCGTGGTAGTAGAGAACTTAGGGGGAAATTACATGCGTACGATCAGCATTTGAATATGATATTAGGTGAAGTTGAAGAAACTGTAACGACTACAGAAATTGATGAAGAAACAGATGAGGAAATTGTAAAGAAACAAACACGAAAAGTTGGTATGCTCTTCGTTCGAGGGGATATCATTGTTCTTGTTAGTCCACCTCTTCGGACGACATAATAATAATAATATTTATTATATTGAATATAAATTGGATCTTGTTTTATTTATTTATTGTGAATGCAAATACGATTACGATTACGAATGTGATATTGTTTACACACACGAAATTCAAAGAATTCCGATACGATTAAAAGAAGAATACAAAATACAAAAGAAAAGAAAAATATACGCAACAAACAATATGACTAAATAATCACACAAAAAAAAAAAAAAAAAAAAAGGTCGTCATTGAAATAAGTTAATACAATGAACTTTCAGTTTTCAAATTTGCTTTCATTCAACGATGTATTACTTTTTGATTAATATCCACTACGGTATGGTATCGAAGACCGAGAAATATTTGGCAAAGAAAAAGACAGACATTGTACTATTGGACGACGAAATAATAATGAAGATTTGATTGATAATGTTAACAGAATAATATAATAATAATAATATAAATAACTAAACATATATTCAGTAATAAATGTGTTGAAAAAAGACACAATCTATATCAATGAGAGATCTTTTACTACCTTAGTATATTTTATCTATCATTTATCATTCTTGTCATTGTAACAAAACCAATAATACTAACTACAGTATGTCTATCAACAAACACGCACATAATATTGAATACACACATCATGTCATTCATAGCGCACTAACCTCAAACCAAACCATAGTATCATACACCGTTAGGCATCATATAGAACTAATAATAGCAGAATGGATGAATCGAATCGAACTGTATCTACAGTAATCGAATAAAAATCAATCAATCAGTCAATCATTTAGTTTTTTCATTAGGATGATACATTTTTACAGATAGCACAAGAATGTAGATGTACTACGTCACTTTCGATTAAGGAGGGAGCCACATATATTGTACCTGGTACAATGAATTAAGTACTACCATATTATGCGCACTATCGAC
>FMBT01000112.1:0-20991 GCA_900095095.1 Fragilariopsis cylindrus CCMP1102 | reverse complement strand
TCTCAGACATGGATAATGCATAATTTCTCAATCATGGACAATGATTAGTTGTTGCGTCTTCCTCCTAACTGTGTTTGTGAACATGACTGCCGCTATCACCAGTTTATGTTTTAGATATTGTATCTATCTAATTAAACAAACAGATACATTACACTCTATACTATGTTTGGTCAGTTGTATCGCATCATGACGCTTAAGTACGTGCATACAGTACATACCATTCTTATATTTCAAACTTGATTATATACCGGTATTATTATTTTGCTCAAATCTCACCACCCAGACAGCAAGCAGCACGATGAGACATGTTCTTTTTCTTTCCTTTATTCTTTTAATATTAGTATTAGTAGTAGTTTGCTCGTTCGTTCAGTCATTCATTCATTCGTTCGTTCGTATCGGCCGAGGTTTATCTGCTGGGATGATGAGAACATTAGTAGTTGTAGTTGTAGTAGTAGTAGTAGTAGTTTACTCGTTTGTTCATTCATTCATTTGTTCATTCATCCGTTCATCCGTTCGTTCGTTCGTTCATTCATTTGTTCGTTCCTATGGAGGTTTATCTTTTCCTCAATTTTCATTTTATGAGAAGGGTACTGTACAGTGTATGATGAGACGAACACTAGTAACCTGTAAAGCGACGTAAGCAAAGAACAATAATAGTATGATACAAGATTTGTTCCTTTTGTTTTTTTTTAGTCTTGATGTTATCACTTGATTGGCATGACAGAGGTTGGATGAAGCAAAGATTCTTTGGTTCGCCGCGACGTTGGAATGAGCGAATTATATTGAGGTCTTGATTGGTTCTTTTTCCAATCCGATCGACTTTGGCAATCCGTACGTCGTCTCACGTACGTACGTACGTCGCACGCACGCACAAGGAAGATTCTCGAATTTTGTTTAAAAAGATCATTGTTTCATCATTCATGATTGATTCCTTCATTCATTCGTTTTGTCTTGGGCGGTGCATGCGTCGTGCGTCCCTATTTTGGATTGCTGGGATTGTTTCGATTCTTGAATTCATTCTTGGATTGATTTGACAACTATATTCAATATTGTCGTAGATTCATTCATGATTCATTCATTCATGATTCATTCATTCAATTGATTGATTTCTTCCATGCGACTACATTACGAAGAGAGAGAGAGAGATATTAACAAAAATATCACGTACCGGTAACTTATTGTACGGTATATCTGTTGTGTTGTCATTAAAAAATAAATGGAAGGGAGAGTGTTAGAAAGAGAGAGAGAAAGAGAAAGAGAGAGAGAGAGAGAGAGAGAGAGCTGAACGAAGGAATCCACCAAAAAGGAAGCGAATCCAATCAATCAAAACAAAAAGGAAGGAATGATTATAGGTGGTCCAAATACAAGATTACCACATTGGTTCGAATCCTTATTATCATGGTTATTAGCATTAAGTTGTTTAGGGATTGCATTTTATCATTATTACATTGATTTATATCTATATTCATTTTCATCCTATACACAGTTATCTTTATCAGTATCATTTCTCAAGAAATTACTTATCCCAACTTCATTACTACTGAAAGATGATGACGAAGAAGAAGAAGAAGCGGCAGTATCAGAGAAATTATTTATCCCATTAACAACCCATAGTAGAAGAGAATGGTATACTGTATCAGAATCGTATAATGGATATAAAAAACGATACCATGAATTATATACTATAATAAAAAATGAAATTAATCTTATTGATCTGATTGATCCTATTGTGATTGACGATGATAATGAGGACAACGACAGTAGTAGTAATAATAATGTGTTTTCAGAATGGTTATTCTCTTCTCCTATTATGATGGCTATAGCTACTTCAAAGAAGAAGAAGAGCGATGATAACAATAACAATAACAACTTGAATGACGATGATAATAATTATTATAAACCATTAATAAAATTAATACGTACCAATGATATTGCAAGACGATTAACATCCTTATTAATAGGAACTGATCCAATGGATCATTATTTTGAGGAGGCAAATAATAGTAATTCATCATCGTCGTCGTCATCGTCATCGTCATCGTCATCGTCTTATTCTTCGTCTGTCTCAAAAAGAAAAAAGTTATGGAGAAGACAATTATTATTCGAATGTCGTACTAATAGTACTAGTACTAGTAATAGTAACGAAGCTGCTTCTGCCGCACACGCATTATTTCAAATACTTCCACATATCTGGTCCCAATTATTGATATTGCCTTCCTCATCAACTGACAATAACAACACTGACAATAATGGTGACGAGTATGACTATGAGTATGGCATATCATTAATTGTACCATCCTATCGTGAAGATCCAAAACTATTAGGTATCAAATTAAAAAGATCGATCGATAACATGACTACTACTATTAGTACTAGTCCTACTATTAGTACTAGTATTCTTGATGATAATAATGATACTAGGAATAATAGTATGAATGATAATATGAATAAAGTGGAAATAATTATAGTACATTGTATTGATTTGGATCAGCAGGAGGGTAATGATAATAATAAGAAAAACAGCAGTAGCAATAATAACAGCGTATCATCGTCATCGTCATCGTCATCGTCAATCTTCACTGATACGTTGAAACATGAATTGTGTTTATTAGATAATAATCCAAATAAGGACAACAACGATGATTCAAATATCACTCTAAAAGTAATAGACTATACAGATGGTGGTGGTCGTGGTCCATGTTTGAATTATGGTGCATTCCATTCGACGGGTAAAATTTTAACTTTTTTACATGCGGATACCTATTTAAATACCAGAGGTTGGAACAATGCAATTATAGACACATTTCATAAACAGAAGAATAATACCACAAGAACAATAACAACCACAACAACATGTTGTGCCTTTTCCTTTGCTATTGAAAAAAAAGAATCATCATCATCTAGAACACCACAAAAAAAAGGTATACCAGGTATCACTGCCATTGAATATACTGCCAATCTACGTACCAAATTTTTCCAATTACCCTATGGTGATCAATGTCTTAGTTTACCCTCCAATATATTTCAATTGATAGGTGGTTATCCGGATCAATGTTTATTCGAAGATTATGAATTGGTACGTGTTGTATACGTTTACGTTACGTTTGTACATGTAATGGAATGGAATGGAATTGTCGTCGTTTTTGTTATTTTCGTCGTCGTTCCAAATTTTTCTTCCACTTCCTTCTCTCTCCTCACAATAACAGTACAATACTATTCTCCTCCTCCTCCTTTTTTCCACTCACTAAAAGATTCGATTGTTACGAGTACGATCAAGTTATAGTAAGAAGAATAGTAAGAATAAGAATTGTCCTATCAAAGAAGAAGAAGGTATACAAATTCTACCAGAAAATTATAAAGCAGTATGTTCGTAAGTTTTATATAACGAACGACGACGGATGATAGTCATACTACTTTTCCTATACGTTAATTTGTTTTGTTCCATATTAATACTTACATTATTTGCTTTTGCTTTTTGACTAATAATACTCTACTATACTCCACTCTACTTTACTTTAAACTGATTAATATATATTGTTAAATGTATGTATGTATGTATATAGTCCAAGACGATGGGAAAAATATGGTGTATTATATACCACCTATACAAATTCCTATATGATTCAAAGATATAATTCTGGTAGTATTACACCAGAGGAATTATTTCAGGAATATTATAATGGTGGTAGTGGCAGTGGCAGTGGTAGTAACGATAATACGCGTGGAGATGGAGAGGTAGTGGTAGAGAAAGGACCGAAACGAAAACATCCTACTAAAAGTCCATGGGAAATATCTATATAAACTACAGTCTAGGCTACAGTAGGAAATACTGTAGATTGCGTATTCAATACAATACATTACCATTCACACCCTTCTAAAAGTTGACAGAATTAAATGAATAATAACATGATGTTTTATAATGCATTATATATTATGATAGTCGCGTACTGATGTATCTATTAGAGATTAAATACCTTTATCTAATTTGTTTCCACTTTTTTCTGATTTAACTCCTCCTTTACCTCCTGCTTTAAGAGTACGACCTTTATCTAATTTGTTTCCACTTTTTTCTGATTTAACTCCTCCTTTACCTCCTGCTTTAAGAGTACGACCTTTATCTAATTTGTCTCCACTTTTTTCTGATTTAACTCCTCCTTTAC
Organism: Fragilariopsis cylindrus CCMP1102; assembly: GCA_900095095.1. Lineage (NCBI taxonomy): Eukaryota > Bacillariophyta > Bacillariophyceae > Bacillariales > Bacillariaceae > Fragilariopsis > Fragilariopsis cylindrus. The sequence continues at coordinate 16,831 of FMBT01000112.1, read as the reverse complement.
CTCCTGCTTTAAGAGTACGACCTTTATCTAATTTGTTTCCACTTTTTTCTGATTTAGTCGCTGATTTATCTCCTGCTTTAAGAGTACGACCTTTTCCTGATTTAATATCTGCTTTTTTATCTGATTTAGTCGCTGCTTTAAGAGAACGTCCACCATCGACAACCACGTTTCCGCCCAATTTAGCAGATGTAGCAGAAATCAAACTGCAAATAATAGCTACGATGATGATTGAGAGTTTCATGATGACAATAACGACGAGAGATGTAGTTTTGTTTGTATAGTAAGGTAATCGTTAGCAATGTGTTTGTGTTGATCGAAAGTGAGATTTATGGGAACATTATTAATCATCAAGCTCATGCTTAGCTTGTAATCAAAAGACTTTTGTTTCATCTGTTGATAAAGAACAGATGCTTCGACCGTTTTGATCGTACCAATTTACTCGGAACCTTTCGATCATACTACTTTGATACGATTATTAGATCGAATCAATCATCGCTGAAATTTAAATATCATCACGTCCAAGAATAATTAAGAGATGTAACGGTATTCGGAACAACCTTTCGATCGAGCGAAAATAAAATTTAAATATCATCACGTTCAAGAATAATTAAGAGATGTAACGGTATTCGGAACAACTAACCTTTCGATCGAGCGAAAATAAAATTTAAATATCATTCAAGAATAATTAAGAGATGTAACGGTATTCGGAACAACCTTTCGATCGAGCGAAAAATAATACAGACGTTTTTTCCCGCGGAGTATCACAAATCTAGAGACATATACGGGTTCTTCTCTACATATCAGGCCACTCAATCGACTGCCATAAGATTATTCGGCTTACAACAGACTTCTACTTGAAACCAATCAAGAAGAAACAGACAATACGCATGCAAAATTGGAGGGATTGGACCGGACTCGGATCAGAGCAGACCAGAGGAAAGAAGGACTGGCACGAATGTATAGATTATCAGAAAGAATTCGAGACCGGGATCCTATCTGGGAAGAATCAGTATCTGGATGACGAGTTTGAAAAGACCGTAAATGCGTATATTGAACAATTGGAGAATCTGTCCAGGCTAATTATGAGTTGCATTCTTCTATCTCTGGATTTAACGATCGATTCAAATATGATGAATAACTTCGAGGACAATTTCTACATCTTTTGTCAACTATTCTATCCAGAATTTCCAGCTGAATCAGATGACGAATCTATCGGTCTCGGGGTTGGCGAACACACAGATTACGGGTTCTTGACTATGATCACGGCTGATCGGGGTGGTTTAGAGATCGAAGTAGATGGAGATTGGAAAGAAATTAAGATGATTGACGACTATCTAGTCTGCAATATTGGAGACATGTTGGCCCATTGGTCTGGAACCTTGAAAGCGACGCCGCATCGAGTTCGAAGACTCAAAGGTGCCAGGCACTCTGTGGCTTAGTTCTTCGAGCCGAGCCTAGATTCGATTATTACTCCTCTAAAAAGGCAGAAACAGTGACGATAACAAGAAGAACAACCGGCTACTCATAAAACGATCGTCGTCGTCATATTATTACTAGTCGTCAGAATTCTAATTCTAATTCTATTGATGCCAGTAATATCACGAAAGCTGACGAATATTGCAAAGAGAAGTCGTCATCGCCGTCGTCGTCGTCGTCGTCGTCGTCGTTCATTGTTGAATAATAAAAGAAGTAGTAGTAGTACACGTAATAGTGATTGTAATAGTAGTTTCGAATCTAGTAACAATACTACTATTACAACGGATCTTCGAATGTTATATTACTTTCCTTCCTCTCCCGCCCGCGTCATAACATTTCGGACATGGTCTTCGATTTGAATTTCAAGCGAGATATTTTATATTGGTTTGAGTTAAAGTGAAGTGTGAATGGAATGAAATCGCGTGTGGTGAAGAATTGTGTTTTTGTGTAGGTGAAGTAATTTGCAGTTGCGAAAGCATTATTTGCAAAACTCGAGCATATAATTGGAGAAACAGCACAGTAATAAAATGAATGATTTCTTTTCTCACAAATCAAAAGACTTTTTACTAGTTTCTCAAAATAAATATCGTACAATAGGAAAGAATCGATCTAATTAATGAACGAACAATTTATCTGAATGTGCATCGAATGAAGAGGAATAAAGATTCATTCCTCTTCATTCATTCGATGAAACAATTTCTATTTAAGATAAGAAAGGCGTTTTAGTTAAATAGAATTGATCTAATAAGATTTAGATTATATGATAATACTGTTTTACTGTGATAATACTAATATTATACAAGTTTGTCTTGTCTCATCTTGATTTATATATATATTGAAGTTTGATATCGTATAGCTGTCTATGCAAGAAGAACAGCACCAACAAGACCAACGATAGTAACAACAAATGATGCAGTTGCACCACCAGCAGTTTGTAATGCACTTGGACTATCATCCGATCTAACAATATCAGCAACAATTTCAAATTCTTGTACAGCATCAACTTCTTGAAGAACACGACCGTTGTTTTCACTACCACTTGCACCAAGACGGCGGGCAGTAGTGAAACCTAAATTCGCAGTACCGGCACCTTTAACTGGAATACCAGATTCATAAAATTGGGCATAAAGGATAGTGGAAAATTCATCCGTTCCAGCGTACGATGATAAACCATCTCCACCAGCAATAGGTAATGCAGCTTGAGTGGTAATGTCTTCAGTATTTTCAGTACTTTCATTAGTCCATGTGAATTCTGAGATGGAAGTAACTTCAACATCAGGACTAGATGGTGATACCTTAACACAAATTAATGAACCCTGTAGGAAGGCTCCATCAGTACCATCTCCGGTGCTACAAAGGGCAGCACTGACTGTGTACTCTTGGGCTTGTGTACTTTCTGTTTTGGCCTTTTCTGCTACTTCAAAGGATGGAACTTCAAACCCACCCTCCATGGTAATTGTTAATGTAACAACAGTTTCTGAGAAATTAACTTCATTGTCGCCAGCAGCAAATAAACCATAACGGACACAGTATTTTAGTGTACCACCTCCATCTGGACCTACTGCAGTCCACAGAGCACCTTGTGCTGCAGCAATTTTAGTTTGCATATCAACAACAACAGTGGCCATTCCAGTATCATCAGTACTAGCTGCAAAAGTCATTGTCATAGCGTCAACTGGAGATGTGATAGCTGCAGTACCAGCATCATTTGAGGCAAAGGCAGCTCCTGTACAGTCACCGAGAGTCACTGAAGATTTCATGTTACTTAATGCCATCTCAGTACCAATGTCATCATAAGTGAAAGTGTATACACTTCCCACTTGAGTAGCTGTGCCAAATTCAATATTCCATTTTGTGGTTAGATCGGCTTGAACAGTGGCAACAGCGAGGGCAAGGAAGGTTAATGAAAGCTTCATGATTAATGATTAATGATTTGATTTATTAGTATTGTTTTGTTTGTTTTTGAGAGTGTTTGAGTGTTGATCAAATTGTAAATTGTGAGAAGATAGATTGTTGTAAATACATTTTACAATTTTTACGCACTATTACAGGACAATACACTACTTTAGTGCGTATTGTGAGTAAAACTCTTGTTTTCCATTTTCTTGTATGACTGTACAAATTCTACGGATTGTGGTATATATCGGTATTTTATGTTATACTTATGATTTATATCAGTTCGGTATTTTATGTATGACCGTATAAAGCGTACGGATTGTAGTATATCGGTTCGGTATTTTATGTTTAGTGTGTATTATATGAGTAAAACTCTTGTTTTTCATTTTCTTGTATGACCGTACAAATCCTACGGATTAATACTATTGGTTCGGTATTTTATGTTGTAACTTACGAGTTATATCGGTTCGGTATTTTTTATGTTGTACTTATGGATACAAATTACTTAATATGCATCGGTTCGGTATTTTACGTTGTACTTAAAGATACAAAAATTAAGGAGAAGAAAACCGAGCATCCTAATGTAAATATGAATCAGATCGAATCGTAGAATGAATGAATCAATCGAATTGCAATTTCATTACGGTAAAATGTAAGTAAATTCCATAGGTGAGTTTGAGCGAAGAGAGCGCGAAAAGTGCTTAGATGATGTATTAGGGTGATAGATGACCGCATATAATAATATATACCATATTTAACCACTAACTTAGTAGGAACCTCGGACGAATGAATTTTAATAAGGGCATATATAAATTTCTATTTGTGTATTGGATTTCCTTTTTTATATTTAACTATAATGCTGATTACAATTCATAGGTAGAAATTGTACTACAGTGCTTTACTCGCATTTGTGGTTGATTATTTTACATTTTTATTCCGTGTAAAAAAAGCGGTGGAAAAATTAATTCGATTCACAGTTGTTTTACTAGTGTTTCTGCCTTTTTAGTCAAAATGCTATCCTCTTATTCACTCACTCACTCACTCATTTTCGTTCGTTTACTTTACTCACCGTCTATCATCATCATCATCATCATAACGTAGTTTATCATCGTGCTGATTATGTTGATTATCATTATCATCGTCGTCATAATATTGTTGTTGTTGCTGTTGTTGATCAGTAGTAATAATAACATCAGCATCATCATCATTTTTGGATTGTTTCCATATCATGATATTTTTTATATGTTGGGATGCCAATTTCCATTTTGATTCGGTTGTATAACCTAATAGTATTGCTGCCTCATATTGTTCTTTTGTTAACTCATTATAGTCCACTACATTAAATAATAATTCAAATTCCGTCGTAATAGATCTTGATTCAGAGAATAATGAATAATCACCAATATGATTCCATAGATGTTGAGTGTAACCAAGTATCCGTGCTGCATCTTGTACAGTCACATCTAATTCACCCCAATAATATCGTTCATATTTTGTCTGTATATTATATATAGTGGAATCATATCCATCCTCATAACCATTTCTATTGAAATAATAACTAGAATCGAACCAATATTCGTCATTTTCTATTACTTCATTTTCTAATGTTTCAATAATTCCTACTATAACACCTGTATCATTCTTCATATATGTCTCATATACATGGAAACATTTTTTTCTCATTTGACAACGTTCTTCATTCGATATTTTATCAAGATACTCGGTAATGACATTATTCTTATTATTATTATTATTCGTACTACTATTATTATTACCGGTAGTAGTAGCATTCTTTTGTGCCTGTCGTCGTAGTTCGTGTTCCGGAATAATGACACCACATCCGCCAATATTATCATTAGTACCTCGTCCCCATTCAACTAATGTACTACGAAATGGTAAGACCCAATCATCTGCAATAATAATAGGTATAGAACCAGCAGATAATACTTCCATTAATCGATAAGAATATAAACTATCACCTGTATATGGCGTATATATATGCGTATTATGCGTCATCAATCAGAATCAGAACCAGAATCAGAATGAGAATGAAAGAACGAATATATATATAATGATGGCAGGCACAGCAGCAGAAGATATATCACAATGGTAAGAATTTGAAACCAACAACAACAATAACAACAACAACATCAATAAAATCAAAATTAAAATCAAACCGGAAAAAAAGGATGATTCGTCCTTATATTGACGCAATAACAAAACTTTTGATGAACAAACAAACTCTTCTATATACTTACCTCTTGGTACTAATCCAAATTTTGATTTCTTTAATAATTCTGTATACGAATAGTTCAGATACTCTGGCTGATGCTGATCTGTTTCGTCTTCGTCTTTTCCTTTTTCACTGTTGCTACTACTACTACTATTACTACTAATGACTCGTCGTCGTCGTAAAAATGAAGAAAATGTGTCCAGTAACGAATTGCCACTACTACTACTACTACGATTACTGCCAGCAACGGCGGCAGCGGCTGCGGTATTGCCAGTAACAACAGCATCACTACCACCACTAGTAGTAGAATCGTCATCATCATTATAATCTACAACAACATAGGCATCATTTTCTTGAATAGCATACGGTTCCTCTACTTTATTCTTGTCATTATTACTGCCTTTATTCTTATTTGCATTATTATTATTTGCAGTATATGGATTATAAATAATTTGATCGATACCATTATGGTATTGTAATAAACTTTGTCGTGTGGGATGACGAAAATTTCCTACAAAACTAAATAATATTGGACGGTGACTGGACATGAAATCATCTTGACAAGAGTCAATATTTTGAATTTCTTGGGAGGATAAATCCACAGTATTAACACCACGTGGTACTAATCCCATATCGGGTACCATAATTTCATTTTCATTTTTAACAACAGTTGCAGTAGTAGTAGCAGCATGATGACAGGATGATGATCATTGGGTAATATGCGTGGACTATTATTATCACGTCTACTATTATTACGATGATGACGTTTTTTAATATTACGACGTTTTCTATTATTACGACGACCATTTGTACGTTGATTGGAACTTAAACTGATAATTGATATAGGTATACGATTATTTTTACCATCTAAGTATTCTTTTCGATAATTTGGATTTGGACCATTGGACGTACAATCAAAGACGACTAATGTTGCATTAATACCGGGTGTTTGAAAGAGAAGATTATCACGTACCGCACGTTGTAAATAGGGACAAGACGCATCCTGATTATTACCCACAAAGACACAGGCTGGTGTTGTTTGTTCTTTATAATGTCGATCCCAGGTACGATTATATCGACGATCGGTATTACCAATATATCCACCATTATAATATGGCCAATTACCTTATATATATATAAGAAGAAGAAGAAGAAGGAGAAGAAATGAGATGAAATGAAATGAAAAGAAGGAAAAAAGGGTTTTCCGACAGAAAGGCAAAACGAACAAAGAAGAAAGATGAGTATTTAAAAGATAAGAATACAGTCGAGTCAGTCGACATCGAATCGACGTCGAATTGATCGATTCGAGAATAATATTCGCATTTCAGAGCAGAGCAGTGGATACTACCCAGTACGAAAGGCCTTTCGAGCACCAAAACGGCGCGCGCAGTCTTTTCAGTCGGCCCAAGATATATATGAAAGAAGGTGCTGCAACAACACACACAGCACGTCTCGGAGTCAATATAAATCCGACACGCTACGTAGATTAGGACGTCGAATTTTTTGGTCGAAACGACGATGTATTATCTTATCTTTATTTTATTTTAACGTACCTTCTGGACATTGTTCCACATCTAAAAATACATAATATCGGATAGTTGGATCTAAATATTGTGTTGCTTGTTCTTTCATTATACGTAGTTGTTCTTTCTTTTCTGTTTCTGTTCTTCCTTTTGTTTCTTTTTTGTTTTTGCTATTATCGATGATGATGATTTTTTTTGGATGGATTGAGTTGTTAATTTGGACATCTTCTTCTTGGACTTTATCATTCTGATTTATATCAACGACGACGTTTACTATTGTTTGTTCCCATAAATAGGGATCAAAATTACGATGATTAATTATACCTTCTAATAATTCAGTGGTTCTGATACTACGTGTTAAATCTAATGATGGATTTGTAGTAGTATATTTGATCCAGATAAGAATGAACCATCGCCATCGCCATCAGCGTTATTATTATAACCATAATTTGTTAATACTAATTTATATTTGTTGTTGGATGTTCTTCTTTTATTGTTGATTTTTCATTTATTTCCACATCATTTCATTTCACATTTTCATGTTCATCAAGTCCAAATACGATTTTTATTAATACTAGTATCCCATTGCAATGTTTTATCATGTATGAAAGAATTACTTCGTTGTTGTAACAAATTTTCTTTACTACTAATACTATTATTGTTTTCGTAATATCCATCTTTTTTCTTATTATTTCAATTGTATTCTGTTGATGTTCCTTTTCACGTTGTAATCGTTCTTGTCGACGTTGTTGGGGTGTTGTTCTCATTTGTAATTGTAATTGTGTTTGTTTTTGGAATAGCAGCAGTAGTAGACGATAATGATAATGATGATGATAATGATGATGATCGTAAATGATGATTCTTTTGAATAGTAGTATTATGGGTATTGCATCAGCATTTTCGTTATTGACATTATTGACATTACTATTACTATTTCGACGCTGTAACAGTATTATACATATAATAAAAAGGAATGAAATAAAAAAAACGAATTTGTTTTTTGATTTTTATAGATGAATTCATTTCTCTTTCTTCTTCTTCTTCTACTACTTCTAATACTTCGTACTAATACTGATGTTGCAGCTTCTTGTTCTTTTCCATCTTTATTTTCTTCATTATTATTGTTATTATTACCACGAAGGTTAAGTTTTAATATAGAATTATTATTATTATTATTATTATTATTACTATCGGTGAATATTGATAATGATGACATCGATGATGATGATATTGATGATCGTCGTCGTTGTCTACAAGCAGCAGCACTAGCAGAAGTTGCACTAGCAGTGTTACGACCTTCGTCGAATTCGACGTCGTTATTTTGAAGAAGAACAGGAGATGATGATGATGTTGATGTTGATGTTGATGATGATGTTGACTTACTTGACTGTGGTGTTGTAATCATAATGGCTTCATCATCATCTTCATTTTCTTCATTTTCATCATTTTCATCATTTTCATCATTTTCATCGTCATTCTTATTCTTATAATTCTTCTTCTTCCTAATATTATTGTACATCATTACCGTCGTCATATTATATAACTATAACTATAACTTACTGTATAATCCTTTTGGTGCGGTAGCTCTGTTTTTTTTTTCTTACCTCCTATTGATTACTGCAGAAGATATTATTGATGGTTGATGCAACATATCATTATATACCGGTATAATATTGATAAAACGTAAAACTGCTGCATGCATGATACAGTAAGTAAAAAAAATCGCGTGAGTATTTTTTATATTTGGTTGTCTTCGTGGTGAAAAAATTTGAAAAATAAAAAAAATAGGCCCAAAGGAATCGCTAGCTTAAAAGCTAAAGCTAGTAGAAAGTGTAGTACTGTATTTTTTTTACATACATCCACGGTACTTGTACACAAAAAGAAAGAAACTATTGTTCCTAAATTTTATTTTAAAATGAATGACTATACATGACATGTAACTTACTTAATTATTATTTATTTTTATTTTGTTTTATTTTATTACGTCACAATGGACGGGACTGGGCTGGACTGGGCTGGGCGACATGCAGCAAATGTATCTTTCTGGTCCCTATATTGTGTTATTATATATATATATGAATTATTATCGGATTTGAATGTGTGTGTGTGTGTGTGTGGTGTTGTGTGTGTTTGTGTGCATGTGCATGTGCTGATTTTAATGTAATAGATCTTACAAAGTCTTGTATTTTCTTTGTGCATGTAGCAGGACAAAAGAATCTTACTTTCTTTAAATTTACCAGTGACTTTTCATCCTTTGTACCTAGAACTTCCTTTCACATCTCTTGTGTTGGGTATATCTGCAACGTATGAATCACATGTAAATTCTGGATTGTCTTTAAAATCAAGAATCAAGAATGGGATATGTCATATTGGTTGGGGGATGCTGTTGGTGAATTAGTTCTTTTACATTTTCTCCTGCAGTTGATGGACAAAAGAATTTTAATTTTATCAGTACCAGGTTGTTTCTTCGACATCTCTTCTTGGTTTTTTGCAACGTATGAATCACATGTAAGTTTGGTTGTCTTTAAATCGGAATGAATCAGAATTTGTACAGTCACCACGTTTACTGTTGGTGATGATGTTGGTGAATTAGTTTCACATTCTTTCTTGCATGTACCAGGACAAAAGTTACGAACTCTCTTTCCATCAGAACCTTGGACTTTCTTTCTACATCTCTTGATGGGTTTTTTTGCAACGTATGAATCACATGTAATTTTGGATTGTCTTAAATCGGAATGAATCAGAATTTGTACAGTCACCAGTCTTACTGTTGGTGATGATGTTGGTGATGATGTTGGTGATGATGATGTTGATGATGTTGGTGATGATGTTGGTGGATTAGTTCTTTTACATTTTCTCCTGCATGTTGCCGGACAAAAGTCTTTAACTTTCTTTCCACCAGAACCTTGAACGTTCTTTCTACATCTCTTCCTTGCTTTTTTTGCAACGTATAAATCACATGTAAATTTTGGATTGTCTTTAAATCGGAATGAATCAGAATTTGTACAGTCACCACGTTTTACTGTTGGTGAGGATGTTGGTGATGATGCTGTTAATGATTTTGGTGATGATGATGGTGAATTAGTTTCACTAGGAACAAAACTTGGTTTCAAACTTCGGACAGCACTTGGTTTATTACTTGGATCATCAATAGGAGCAGAAATAGGTGCATCACTTGGTGATTGACTAGGCTTTTGACTTGGAATTGAACTTGGACCAGAACTAGGAACACCTCTTGGAACAGAACTTGGTTTCAAACTTGAGACAGCACTTGGTTTATTACTTGAATCAAGACTAGGAGCAGAAATAGGTACATCACTTGGTGATTGACTAGGCTTTTGACTTGGAATTGAATCTGGACCAGAACTAGGAACACTGAAGTGCTTACATATATCACGGGACTAATTCACTAGTGATTCATCGCTAAATGACAATCAATCGCTAATCGAACTGCCTCCATCATGATGGAGGCATCTCTCTAGAATAGAACCTAATGCTAATGCTTATAATATACATTATCTCACAATAGAAAGCCTCTTCCCTATATACTAGTCTAGGGCATGGCATGATTTTAAAATCTTACTAAAAAGTTGTTGACAATAAGATAGGACGTAATATTTTATCTAAAATGAAGTACTACGTACCTCTTGTTCGAAACAAGTAGGCATCGGTAACACCAAGAGTGATATCGAATGGACAACAACAACCATGGTGGAGAGAAAGCTCCTATACCAGAACGTTGAACAATGATAAGATATGGAGGAGTCTAAGAGCTCCATCGTATCACCTCAAGGCAATATCAACCAACGTTGATATCAACTTTGAAAGAAAAATCACATGATATGATATATCGAAAAGAATTAGCTACTCTAATCGAATGAGTCAAATCAAAATTGAATCAACGGTGCGCGCAAGCATGCACCATTCAATAGAGCACGACAGCCAAATAAGGCATGTGCCAACTTGAAACGCTTAAGTAAAATAAGTCGTTGAGAGTACTATACCAAAATACATAACAATGTATGGATATAATAAAGGAATAATTAGAGGATTAGCAACATGTGTAAGGTACCCATTACACAAGCCTACTAAGTAAATGTCAGTTTAAACGAACTGACACAAAAGCTGACAGGTGCCCAACGGGTTAAATATAGCGATCACTGTCTCAACCACTGAGTATTCAATAATGAAAATTCAATCGGACAAAATTATAGGAATTGTAATGGAAATATTACAACCACACAACAAAACAGTTAGATTTATATCATATCGATTTAACCATGGCAAAATCCAATCGTAACAGCTCTGAAGAGCCAGCCAAGGACGCAGCCAAGGCAAAGAGAGTCCATAGAATCAGTGGGTTCAAACCATTTCTCTATGACGCAGAAGAGTGGGATACGAAATCCCCATCTCAGATCCTCAAGACGACCGGAAATGGAAATAGAATTGACAACAAGATGTTCATTCTACAAGGTGATGAAACACCTGAACAGCTCATGTTATGGATCAAGAACTACAATGATAAGATCAATGTATCTCTTGCACCAGCAGCACGATTAACCTTCCTTAGAAGAATCGTGGATAAGGAGGCACAAACAATCGTAAGCAATGTGGAAACAGCTTTTGAGTCCTATGAGGACGCAGAAGACATCGATAAGATTGAAGATCAAACAATCAGAGATGAAATCAGAGATGAATGTCCTGATGATGCTACCGTTGAAGCGTACTTTACTGCTGGAACTGCAGCACAAAGAGGAAGAAGATAACACATATCATTCGCGAATGTATGTATCATCTCAAGCTCAAGATATTTGGTAATGAAACCTTGGAAGATCAAGCTTCATTCAACTAAAGCGACCATACGAAATATGAAGATCTCACCACAACTGGGAGTAGCAGCATGGAGTAAACGTTCGATACTTCCAGCTGTACCTTCCTATGTGTCTATGGGACGCAGGAGCCAAGAGAGGACTTTATCCTACTAGGTATGATGAAGAAAACTGCGGAGATATTAGAGTATGCTCTATCTCCTGTCTACCTCACCAAGCTTCACGATGATGGGTGGTGCTTGCAAAGCAACCCATACACCCAGTCAATCACCAAGCTCAAGGAGATTGAACCTGGTATTCTTAAACAATTAAAATTTGTAAAAGAACAGTTGCAACAAGCAAAAGATATTGCTGAATTGCAAAAGGGAAAAGGAAAATCTTCCACTGCTCCGCTTCTCGCGATCGAAAGCAGAGTGGGAGACAAGCGCAAACGCGAGTGTGAACTTGTGGCAAGAACCACGCAGGTGAATGCTGGAAACTCCAGAATGGAGGAGGAAACAATAGTGGTCGTAAAGGCAACAACTATAATACCTTCAACAAGGAAGCCAAGCAATACATGAAAGCATGTTTGCAAGGCACAAATCGGGCGCAAGCTCCGATTCAAGTGATTCCGATGATGACACTGGAAGAAGGTTGAATCAAGCAGAGCAAATGCATGTATTAGCATCGCAGGCGTCGATCCTAGTGAAGAGAATATCAATTTCGATCCTCAGATCTTAAAGATACAGAAAGCAAGCCAAGAAGTACTTCAAGAAGCTTGAAGTACACAAACAAAGAAGCCAGGTAGGATCCTTCACAGGCCTACACCGGTACTAGTTGGTACTGTTGATGGTACATTTATCCAAGTCGGGCAAAGCCATTGCATGGTGCAAGGCGCTTCTGTGAAGTGCTGCTCTCAATAGTTAATGACAATGGTCAAGAAACTATGGCTAGATGTCTCCTAGACACTGGATGTACCAAGTCAATGATACTAAAACAGTTTACAGATAAGAAGCGACGAACCAAGTTGTCAAAAGAAAATACTATCAATATGAACATATGGTAGTACATTCCACTCTTCAATGACAGCTAGCGTGGGCTTCAAGATGATTGAATTCGAAAACAAAAGAATCAAACCATCGAATACAAGTTCCAAGTAGATGAAACATCTAACCCAAGAAAACAACAGTATGATGTGATTATTGGGAATGATCTCCTATGGAATATGGGTATCAATATCTTATTCAAGGAACAAGAGATTCATTGGAATGAAGATAAGATCCCTCTAAAGACTATCGGTCAGTTGCACGATCGTGCCACTTGTAACATGCTCTATAGCATGCACACTGATAGCCCTCTTCTACAAGATGCAGAAGAGAGACAAAACAAGATGTTAGAATGCAATTACTCCAAGGTCAACATAGATGCTATGGTAAATGACTTGGATATTGATGCTACCAACAAAGACAAGCTGAAAAAGACCCTCCGAAAGTTCGAAAAGGGTCTATTTGGTGGAGGTTTGGGAACTCTCAAACACTGTAAGCCTGCACACATCAAGTAAAAACCGGGTGTGGTGCCTTATAAAGGAAGATACTTCAATCTTCCCAAGGCTTACGAATATATTGCTAAGAAGGAAGTAGAGAGAATGGTCAGCATTGGTGTACTCCAAGAGTTACCATGGCATGATGATAGCCCTTGGGCATCTCCATCCTTTGGTGTTTCAAAGAAGACTGGTGATATACGTATCGTAACAGACTTCCGAGAGTTGAATAAGTGGGTTGAAGTGGATCCATTTCCATTACCCCGAATCAACGAAACACTGGCCAGAAACTTGAGAAAGTCAAGCTGCAACAACTTGATATGATCTAAGATGCCTATGGGCGTTGCTTGTGCACCTTCTATGTTTCAGTCTATTATGACAGAAACTCTTAGAGGATTAGATGTACTAGTGTATATCGATGATATACTGGTGATTCAAAGAGTAAACGAATCAACTGAAGATCATTTACAAAAGGTTGAGCAAGTTCTGCAGCGTCTACAAGATGCCGGATTCAAAGCTAATCTTAGAAAGAGCTTCTTCATGCAGAAAGTGTGAGTATCTTCGGATACCAGCTTACTAGTGAAGGCATCGGTCCACAGCCAAAGAAAATTGAAGCATGGATCGTACTACCACCAACAAGTGGAAAACAGCTCAGAAGGTTCCTAGGAATGATAAATTTCTACAGAGACCTATTCCGGGGTAGAAGTCATATTCTAGCCCCATTGAATGAATTAGCAGCAGCTTCAACAAAGAAAAAGAACAGTACCAAGCGTCCTATTCCATTTCTTATGTTGGAAAAGCATCTAACTGCTTTTAACAAAGCCAAGGAAATGATAAAAACAGATGTAATGTTATCATTTCCAGACTTTGACAAGCCCTTTCATCTGTACACAGATGCAAGTGACATCCAACTGGGTGCAACGCTCGTCCAAGACGGCAAGCCACTTGGATTCTATACAAGAAAACTCAGCGATCCACAGTTGAACTACACTGTAGGTGAAAAAGAACTCCTTGGTATAGTAGAAGGTCTGAAAGCCTTTGCAGGAGTTATTCGTGGACAAGACTTAACAGTCCACACGGATCATCTCAATCTCCTCTACGCCAAGTTGCCTAGTCAGAGAATGATGAGGTGGAGAAATCCTGTAGAAGAATATAATCCTAAAGTGGTCCACATTGCAGGCATTGATAATGATGCTGCAGATGCTCTATCAAGATTAGACCTTAATGACAAGGCTGATGACTTGAGAGTGTGGGAACAGGAACAGAAGAGACTACAGTATGAAGACGTAAAGATGATGAATCTTTGCATGTTTATGTCAGAATCAAACTTTGCGGAAGATGGATTTGACTGTGATAACAACATACTGATGACTGCTTCAGATATCGAATCATCATACCCATTAGATCTACAATCAATGCAAACAGCACAGCTGAATGATGAAAGCTTAGTAAAAATGGTCGACACCCATATTAAAGCAAGTACAAATTCAACTACCTAAACATATAAATCTGTGGAAGGAGTTGAACTGATACACAAGAATAACAGAATCATCGTACCCCAATCAACACAACAAGTTGTATTAGAGTGGTATCATAATATCTTAATTCATCCAGGCGAAAAACGTATGATTGATACAATCAAGTTAGTTTTCAATTGGAGTGGTCTTACTAAGCAAGTAAAACAGCTTGTAAAGACCTGTCATGAGTGCCAGATGTACAAGAAATCTGGCAAGAAAAAGTACTCACTACTACCACCCAAGACTGCAGAATCTATTCGATGGAATAGAGTTAATGTAGACCTATGGGGACCAAAATCAGTAGTAAACTCAAATGGTTTTACGTATGAAGTACACGTAATGACCATGGTCGATCCAGTTACTGGCTGGTTTGAACAACAGCAGTTATATGGTCCTCCAACAGAATACAGATGCCAACAAATCCTTGACAGTGTGTGGTTATCACGATACCCACGCCCAAAAGAAATTGGATTTGATAATGGAACTGAATTTAAAGCAGAGTTTGCTGAACTCTGTGATAACATGGGTTTAAAACAAAAACCAAGCAATGCTTGGAACCCTCAATCAAATGCTATACTAGAACGTATACACCAAGTGTTAGGTGATGGTTTAGCAACATTTGATTTAGAAAACACACCAATCGATCCGGATAATGAAGATCCATTCGATGAATATCTTTCTTCAGTGGCCTATGCAATAAGATCATCGTACCATCAATCGCATGGACACTCACCAGCACAGCTAGTGTTTGGAAGAGATATGTTTTCACCAGTATCAACTGAAATTGACTGGAATGAAATCAGAAATAATAAACAAACAAAAATAAACAAAAATAATACTAGAGAAAACTCAAACAGAGTACCTCACATCTATCAGAAAGGTGACCTCATCACCCTGAAGAAACCAGGCATCCTTCGCAAGCTAGCAATATCTCGTGAAGGACCTTATAAAGTTATAAAACATAACAAAAATGGATCAATATTAATTGAAAAATCCCCAACAAACATCAAAAATGTCAATGTTAGGAGGGTTGCTCCATACTATCGCAAACTTGACACTCCTACCACCACAACAGTTGAATGACAATAGAAGTCTATTTGAAATACTTAATATGGATCGGAGGAGAATGCAGTGCGCACTTATTCACGGGATTAGTTACTAGTGATTCATCGCTAATAAGCAATCAATCGCTAATAGAACTGCCTCCATTACGAATGGACGCAGCTCTCTAGAATAGAACTAATGCTTAATGCTTATAATATACATTATCTCACAATAGAAGCCTCTTCCCTATATACTAGTCTAGGGCATGGCACGATGTGTTGTTAAAGGCTTGACATGTAATTTGATTTAGTATACCTTAGGCTGTTGGGAGCTTTTGCTCCTTGGTACCAAATGCGTACGTAAGCACGATTAAACGTTGAGTGAGTCATCGAGTACGCCGAATGAAAGGTTCAATACAGTACTGCATACAGTACACCATCGTGTACTAGTTTAGGTCAAGCGCGACAAAAAGACCGTATTTACTGCAGTCGAACCAGAAGCCAAGAGTATTAAGTAATTATTATGAATCTGACATTGCCGTCGCGTATGATTGCGTTAAATCATTTCATTTCTTACGTCAAGATGCGATGGTCAATGCGAATTAAGTAATTATCATGAAACTGACATTGATTTCGAAAGAATAAAGCAAACATCGCTCTATCTAGGAACCTGTCTGTTCTTGTCGCTTCCTGTTCAACTATAGTGTACATCCTGTTATGACGTGGAGAGTGCGTTAATATTAAATCGTTAACGTTACCGCTGCACGAAGGAAGCCAACAACTATTGATAACGAC